>JASAND010010400.1:0-33428 GCA_030248195.1 Trissonchulus latispiculum
TTACATATTTCTTCAACTTTTGGCCTGACAATTTGTTGACTTTTACGTGTCAAGATTGGTAATACAATTTGGCTGTACTGAGCTGCAGAGATTCAGTAGAATTTCTTCGAATTTATTTCTGTTCAAAGACACAATTGTCCTCATATTGTCTACGCATATCACATTAATCACAGACCCATAAGTTCATGTCAAAGGTGGATTTGCAGAAATCTAACTCTTTTATATTGTAAGGGGAAATAAAAGTAGGCCCAATGGTTTTGTCCATTTTTAAAAACTAGCGGTACATGGAATCCAAATTCCGTCTTGCCATTAAAGCTAAGCCCACCACACGATTAAGAAAGTCCATTAAACTTAATATTTGCTCGTTTTGGTTTATATTTAATAAAAATGACATAACTAAAGTGGGAAATAAATAACATCTTGCTACTATGTACCTATATATACTTCCAAATATCAGCATTATGAAAAATTTGGTTGTATGAGGATTTTTTAAAAAAGGAGGTTAGGATCTTCATAAATTCTAAATTACAGGTGTATCACTAAAATAAGCAAGTGAAAATTTCAGTATGCCAAAACCTCCAATTTTAGGCTAGATATTAGAGGGGGGAAATTTGGCATGCTAGAATTTCCCCTTTTAGGCTAATATTAGAGGGAGGAAATTTTGGCATGCGACACCGGCAGGGGAGTATTGTAGCGCTTCTACCAGGGCTGGTGGACCAGGAAGAAACCAAGGACAAGCCCGAACGGGAGGCGTCAGGCACCCTTGTACCCACGAAACCAGGACCTAGAAGAGAGAAGGGAAGAGGGAGGTTCAGCTTTTCACTCACCATTGAAAGTAAAGAATTGGTCCCGCCGGGGATCGAACCACGGCCCTTCTGACTCCGGAGCAGACATGCTAACCACTAGTGTTGTCAGCCGGGCCTGTTTCGGGCTCGGACCCCGGGCCGGGCCCGGGCCGGGCCTGGCCCGAGCCCGGCCCGGATCAAAATTTGATCGGAGCGGCCCGGCCCGGGCCGGCCCGGATTTTTTTCGGGCCCGGCCCGAAACAGGCCCGGATTTTTTCCCGGGCCGTTTCCGGGCCAAAGCAAAAATTGATATAAATGGACAGAAAAACACCAAATTTTTCGGAGAAGCCTTGAAACAAGAAGCTTTTTCACTTCAATTAAACTGAAAAGTAGACGTTAGATAATAAATATCAAGTATTATTTAAAAACATCGTTCTTGGTTTGGCAGTTTTACTCCGTTTAGAGCTCGATACCGTTCTCGAATTATACCTAAATCGGGTTCATCGAAATGCTTTCAATGATATGAGATTGGTGAGTGATGCATTGCTTTATTATGCCTATTCGTTTATTGAAAAGACGTTTATAAAAATTCAAAAAACAAACAAAGGAAATTATATATACAGTTCATAATAAAGCGTTATTTTAGATTAACAGACATTGCAAAGTTAATGCCGATACATTATTTTATATCATTTTTACATTATTTCCGATTACTTATGTTTATTATCTGCTAAAAACTACATCAAAAATCGTTTTTACTAATTTTGACCATTCGGACCGGTTTCGGGCCCGACTCCGGGCCTACCTCGGGCCTGTTTCGGGCCCGAAATCCGGGCCGGGCCTCGGGCCTGTTTCGGGCCCAAAATCCGGGCCGGGCTCGGGCCGGGCCTGGCCCGGCCCGGGGCCCGGCCCGGATGTCTAGGAACGGCCCGGCCCGGGCCCGGCCCGGATTTTTTGCTAACGTGACAACACTACTAACCACTACACCACGGGACCATCAGCTGAACTCCCATTGCAGGCTTATCAGTCTTTCCTATGCCTGCTTCCCTTACAGTATATATCTTAATACCAAAACCAATCTAGTCTTGTCAGATAAACTATAATTCCTTTATTTCGCACAAATTTCTGCAGAAGTCACGTCACTGAACCTTCATGCTCAGCGTGCAAATTCGTATCCAGATTGCAGGCATGGGGCATTAGTCTTTAGTTTCAGGCTTTAACAAAATGCATGGTTTGCCAAATCTATATGCACGTTTACTCCTATTTTCTAGCTCATAATTAATACTTTTCTATCTTTCTTTCGTCTTATTTCTTTTTTCCATATTTCATATTTCTCTATTCCTAAATCAGAATTTGGCAAATTCGAGTCAGGCCAAAACTTAGGTACACTCACCAGCTGCAAAGATTTGTATCTACATGCATTTCAATCAAGGAAATGTGGGTCTTTTCCAGATTAACCCCCAGTGCAAAAATTTTTAAATTTGACAATGGAGCTGAAATTTGGTATGGGTATGTTTTCGAAAACGCGTCCACGCTGGGTTCAAATATCGCAAAATTTTTCGACTTTGCGAAATTCAATTTTTTCGATTCGCAAGGAAGGACCAAGGGGAACCGAAGAATTGTTTGTCTTTGATTTAGCTGAAAAGTTGTACACAGGAGTTTTCTGGGTCGTTGAACACGAATCTGAAGTCCGTTTTTGAGTCAGCTGTTCGTTAGTTTGAAATGAGCATATATTGTAAAGCTTAAGTTGTAAGCTTATACATACTGAGCAGCAGAATCGAAGACAAAATTTTTCGGTCTCCCTTTGCCCCCTTAAATCAAGAAAATTTAATTTCGCAAAATCGAAAAATTTTGCGATACTTAAACTCAGCGTAGTCGAAAACATACCCATACCAAATTGGTCGAATTTTAAAAATTTTAGCTCTGAGGGGCAATCTGAAAAAGACCCGCGAATGTTAGGTCTATGTCAGCACAGCCTTGCTATATGCTGTACACATAGGGTTGTCCCCGGGCCGAGCAGCGGGCTCCGGGCCCTGGGCCGGGCCCGAGCCGGCCCGGTTTAGGCCCGGGCCCGCAAAATTTTGTGTTGAGCCCGGCCCGCTACCGGGCCCGGTTTTAGAGGCCGGGCCCACCGGGCCTCTACCGGGCTTCCGGGACCACCGGGAATCCGGCCTCACCGGGCCTGCCGGGCTCACCGTGCCTGCCGAGCCCAGTTTGCGAGTCAGGGGCTTGCTACGGCCCGGGCTTTGTAGCGGGCCCGGGTTTCGGAGACCGGACTTATCACCGGGCCCGGGGATTTGAAGCCGGGCCAAGGAGCGGGATCCGGGCTTTGATTGTGCTCCGGGCCAGGCCCGGGTGCGAGCCCGGCCCGGCTGACAACTTAGGCCCGTGCCCGGGCTCGGCCCGGTCCGGTCAATTTCTTATCGGAACAACCCTATGTACACACGCATTTGGAAACCAATCCCATTTAGACTAAGGGCCGTATGCACAGTTGCGTGCTAATTTAGTGCGGGCTAAGACTTTAGCCCGTGCCAGTTGGTCTGTGATATGGCCTGGACTAACTTTGATCCAGGCCAAATACAAATTGGTATTCAGAGTTAAAGTCTTGGGCCAGGCCAATTAGCCCGTGCTATAACTCAGGCTATCGGCGTGAACAAAAGGAAATCAAAGGCAGCCTTTTGCTGTTAACCGTGGGAAAGCTGCAAAACATACAACCATTTAACGTAATGATTGTTGAGTTATGTATAATTGCTTTCATGGCTAGATTTCATATTTCTTTATTACATTGGTTTATAGGAGTCTAGCCAGATGAATTGTACAAAACTTCTTCAAAACGTTTTCTCAACTATTGAAACTTCTACGTAATTAGCAAAGGTTATATACATTATGAGTATGAAGCAGCTGGTCTGCTTTTTACCAAAATAATTCTTACATACGGCCAAAAATTATTTTTCGAAAATGTGCATGGATAACATTATACGATAGACGTATATTGTTAAAATCGCGTGTTTTCCACATTTCCAAAGCATTCCTATGCCCGCGCCCGCTTTTTATACTGGCCCATCAAAATCCACATCAAACAATTCAAACTCCGTTTGCCGTGCATTAATTAGAAAGACGTCCTATCACGAAACTGATTCTTCGCACAGGAAATGCATGCATTCTGCAATGAAAATGTAGTTAGCCCTAGACTTAGACCTGGGGTATAGCAGATCCAAATCTGGTGCTAAATTTAACTTAAGATAGCCCGGACCAACTTTGGCACACAACTATGAATTGCATCCAGAAGTTTAGCACATGCCAATTTCAGAAATGGCCCAGGCTAAACAATAGCCCATGACTGTGCATACGGCCCTAAGTGAAGCGGTACTGCGCAGCGTGCAGCGCACGTTTTGCTCTTAGCAGAGCAGACAGCATTATACGTAGTGGCATACTCTTGTCTATAAATAAGTAAATACATACAATAAGTAGATGATAAGCATTCAGTCTTTTATTGAACGATTAGAACTGGAACATATGAGAGCGAAAGACTAACCAAAACAAAGTAGGCACAAAAAGTTAACACAAATGTTACAGACTCCATGTATATATTCTTTCATTGTCATTCAAGATTAGCAAATTAAGGGGGGGGCTACGAATGGTTTGGCACAACATCGTCGGAGAGAGCTAATTTTGCCCCCAACGTTAGCCAACATATCAAAGCAAAAAAGCTTAGGGTGGGCATTAACTCACCTACACTGTTTTTGGCAGGACGCCAAAGTACAAATTTTAGCGCGAAAAATGGAATTTTTCAAAAAGGTTTTTTCGCTCTGGTGGATTAACGGCTTGACCAATTCTGAAACTTTCAGCCATACATGTTAATTGTTACTAGTGCTAAATAGGTAATAAAAGTATCCCGGCTTTCGAGCGTTGCTTCCTTCTTCAGCTATAACAGCTCAAAGTTTGAAATTTGGCGAAAAGTTGCGATATGACCGTGGGCCGTTTACGATCTAATAAAATTGACAGCCCCTAGCCTACCCCAGCTTTTATGTAAATATTAGGCTCTAATAGGGGCAAACTGTCTGTAAGGTTCGAGGACTTTGGCTCTCTGGTTAGAGTGCTAGCAAACTTTTTGTTAAGAAATAACCCTTATTTTTAGGCCTGAAAAGCTATCTAATCGCAGTCAAAATGGGGTCAAAAATTTTTTGTTTCCGATTTCGCCGAAAAGGTGGTTATAGGGATTATTTGACTGCTGAATCCGAATATGAAATCCGTTTTTCGATATGACGCTTCCTTCATTCGGTATGCGCTTACAACTGTCCTAGAGTTTTTTGGAGCGATACATAGCCATCCATACTTCGAGAAATCAATCTAGCATTTCTAAATACTGGAGCGAGCGATAAGCATGTCTTCATATCTTGGTGCATATCTTGGTACACTCACTGGCCTGTAATGCGCCAAGTTTCAGCCGATTCTGCTACAGTAAGTTTGAGTAATTGGCTCACATCTTCGAAATGGCACCAAATAACATCGACAATATCGATAATGTAATCTAGCAGTGCGAACGCAGGTAATTAACGAAATCACATCATCTTTACATAAGTTAAGACAGATACTTAGAGTATTAATTGGAGCAAAGTTGGGTTCATTTAGTAAATCACAGCTCATTAGACGTTAGTTAACCTCCATCCGTATAGACCTACAACACCCTCCTTTTCGCACTTTTATTGTATTGCACAGAAAAGAATACAACGGTCTAGAGATTATTTCAGGTCCACACGATATCAAAGCACTATATGTTAGAACTATTTCTGGAAAATTTGGGTACTGTACCCTGCCCATAGCGATCAGGGCGAGGCGAAGTTTGTGTACGTGTCATGTGGAGCTTTGGACCGACAACACCAACTTCTGATGGCTCCACAGGACGCTACGCTGCATGGAATTCTTTCAAACTTTAAACTATTTTACACTAAACCTAATACTACTATGTGGCAAAAGACTAGCTAGCTTTTCCAACATTGAACTTTTAGTGAAATTCGAGGCCCCCCCTTAACTATAAAAATAATGGCAAAACATTGAGGAAACAGCAATCTCTGGGAAGGCGAAACTAAGACATGATAATATTCATAACACACACAGAGATTAACAACAACGTGAAAAGAAGCTATGAAAACAGAGATGTAGACCACATATATAACGCATTACAAATTCTTATTTTTTTGCTGTTTATAACAAGGGCAAGTCAGGGAACCATAAAACCAAAATTCCGATATTTTAATTTTTCACTAACCAAAAGACGATCACATATCCTTAGTACGATGTGAGATTGAATCGTAAGACAACAGAACGAGTAAGAGACAATAACATAAAAATGAACACTGACTTGAGTTTTGCGGCCCTGGCCGGACTGGTCTGGTCGCAAATGATTGTACACAAACATTTTCACATAATAAGCTTGCTTGGCAAATAAATGTATATACATAAACAACGTTAGCTTAATAATGACAGCAACAACCTAACAAAACCAAAAGTAGTTATATACTCTTCTAACTGATACAAGGCAGAATATATATATATATATATATATATATATATACAAGTAATAAAAATGCTCCTCTGGAGCATGAAAAACTAATATGGGTGATGATGAGGTTGTAAAATCAACAGAGGACTAGTCTAAAAAATGCTTAATATGGGGGCTAGGCTCAAAAAAAGAAGAGGACTAGGTTGTGGGCGAATTAATATGGGCACAGCTTTGCCGAGCAACCCATATTCGCGGGCTTTCACGCTTCGTCATGGCGATTGTCATATACAAAGCCATTATTGTCAGTCAATAATAACAATTCCAGCAGTTAAACAATCGCTGCAAGTTGCTTGCTTATATACATATATAGTAATTTGGTTCTGCTGGACTACGGCAAGCAACTAGAAAGAACCAAGGCTATGATTGTAACGCTAACGGTTCAATAGAAATGAGAGAGTCCTGAAATTATGGCTGAAATATAGACTTTTCTTATAAATGGCTAAAATGCACAGTAAATATTAAGAGTTTATCGAAAGAAATGTTTGCTTCCACTAAAACTCGTTTATCATAGTTGAATATTATTTATGCACCGTAACTAAAACTGAACACTGGTATATATATACGTATATACTAGGGATCGACCGGAACTCCAAAAAACCGGAACCGGAACCGGAACCGGAATTGGCTTTAAAAAACCGGAACCGGAACCGGAACCGGAACCGGAACCAGCTCTTTAACACTACAAAAATCGAAAATTTTTTCTGACGTTTTGGACAATTTTTGCACAATTTTTCGCTTTTTTATAGTTACTAGAACATTGTAATTAACGTTTGCTTTAAATTTTATATAGTTATTTCAATGCAGGAACATGAAATTTGCAATTTATTAAGAGATTTTTGTCTTATAGCACAGTTTAACTTTACTACATTATAGCTTTAAAATTAAAATTTAAAATTTAAAATTATAAACGGTATGAATATGCTATTTATATTATTCGAGCACATTTTCGATGAATAAACGGTTTTTGCATGATTGAAATATTATATATATAAATTTTCATCCATTAAACATATAAGCCAAAAGTATTTTTCACAAGTTTCAAAGAAAACCGAAATGCACAATTTCTCCAACTTTAGTTAAACAAAATTTCTTCCGTTTTAGCTAGCTTCATCAGGATTTTTAAATTTTAAATGACGTTTCTTCAAAAGATTTTTAAACACCATTGCTATTTGTTCCATCCATAATTTTTTAGTAATTCTGTTGATCTGCGCACTGGATTAATTCCTGAATGAAGAGCAACAAACTTACGTAGTCCATATTTAAAGTCCAGTCTCGATTTAAACAATTAAAAAGATTAAGCTAAAACTGACATTTGATTATACAACAGCGCACTCTATAATTTTGAAATAGCATAGGTCGACGGTAAGGCTTCAATAATTTCAATACAGCATTAGGTACTCTTAAATTTAAAATTTTCGGCGGTCTTGTGCTATCTAATCTGAGTTATTAAGTATTATTTTTGTTTTATAATATATATATTAATATTCATAACAACGATACATTAGACATTATTATTACAAATTCAAAACATTCTATGTATATAATGCAATAGCGCCGCAGGCGAAAATTTTTGTATAAATAATATTCTGGTTATAAGAGAATCGCAGTTTTTTCAAAAAGTTTTAAAGATATTTGATAAAATTTTTGAAAATTTTAATAAAATTTTGCTTTTGATAATAGGCTAAAATTGGTTCCGGTTCCGGTACGTTTTCAAAAACCGGAACCGGAACCAAAAAGTACCGGAACCGGAACCGGAACCGGAATTCCGGTCGATCCCTAGTATATACATATGTATATAACTTTTTCAGTCCGCGAATATGGGTTGCTCGGCGAAGCTGTGCCCATATTAATTCGCCCACAACCTAGTCCTCTTCTTTTTTTGAACCTAGCCCCCATATTAAGCATTTTTTAGACTAGTCCTCTCTTGATTTTACAACCTCATCATCACCCATATTAGTTTTTCATGCTCCAGAGGAGCATTTTTATTACTTGTATATATATATATATGTATGTATATTGTAATTTTACAGTTCAGAGGAGATGAGTGGTGCAAAAGGCTCGTCGTCGACAATGATACAGTAATCAGGCGTTGGTCGGATACTTTTACTGGTGCAATTGAGCCGGAAAGCCTTATGACGGCTAAGTACATCAGCGTAATAGGAAATGGCAGTCATTCTTGCGCTGGTCTCCATTTTCTCATCCAATTTCATGAAGAATTCATTCTTGCTAAGGTAGACGGAAAACATATACTCCAATAAGACTAAGCGTAGTCCCGCTTTAATCAAGATTTGTCTTTGGTCGGCCAACGACTTCAGAATGCATTCCTCCGCTTCGTAATCCCCTTGAATCCGCTCCGGTAGAAAAGCAACTCTTTCCAAGAGACAAAGGAATCCCAGGCTCTTCCCCAAACCTCGACAAAAGCATGAAAGGACTGGACTGCGGAATAAATCATCAAATGGGTTCATGTCTGGGCGGACAACTGAAAGGTCTACTGTTTTCAGGTTTGCAAATGAGCTTACGTAGCTAATATTGATAGGCGGACCGCAGGAAAAGTCAATGTGGAGGTGGAGATGTTCCAACTTTCTAGACGCATTTCCATCAAAAAAGACACCTTTGCTGTGATCATCCTTTGAATCAAGAATCTTTAGAGACCGAATGCATTCGGTAACTCGAATTCCAGCGACAGATCTTCTAAGCCAGATACGGTGAAGTTCCAATTCCACCAAAGCTGGACAGGAGAGCTCACAGTACAGCTTCACGTCGTGCAAGGTTAGATGAGTGATGCAAGGCAACAGTTGGGAAAACGATAATCCGGAACGAGGCGAGATTGTTAGAAGCGCATCAGACCATTTCTTAGGAGTCAGGCTCAGCGATCGAAGACTCGGCCACAGCGAAGACTCTTCCATCCCAGTCAGAGCACCAGACTTCCATGAAATGCTGGAATCGAAGCGAAGAGTGACACTTTTCAGTCGTGTAAGCTGTCCCAGACAATTTTCAATGAAATCTTGAAATGAAATGCTTTCCTGCTGGAGCAGATGACAGCTTAGAGTTCTCAGGTTGGGATTCATAGTCACCAGGGTCACCAACAGGGCTGGCTTCGCTGATTTGAGCGCGAGCTGCTGGACAGACTCAGATTTGGTCAATTCGAGTAGCAATTCATCAGGAACATCATCGCCTATACTCAAACTTTGAAGTTTAGGAAAGCTGATTTGAGCAAAGACAGGTCGATCCAGGTAGTCTTCAGAGTAGCGGAAAAAAGACAATTCTTCCAGGAATGGACAAAGCTGACTTAAAGAGAACAGAGACTGATACGAAAGACAAAAAATTGGAACAATCAATGATCTGAGCCGACAGATGGTGCCAGCTTCCATTTCAGGAATGAAGTGAACGGGATAAGCTACCAAATCAATGGAACCAGAAGAGAAAGCAAAGAGTTGTGATAAAAACGGTGGAATGAACTGCTCCAGCGGTTGATCCGATAAGTATAGCTCTGCGCAGTAAGAATCAATTCGACAGCCCCGAGTGGCTAGTGCATTTGACAGCTCACTAAAACCGTTCCGATCTAGCCAATCCTCATCATGATACCGAACATGGTGAAATCTTAACGCGACATTTTCCGGCAAATTCTCCAACTGTATTCGATTCTTAGGATTTGCAAATTGGATTCCCAGAGTATGCAAATTAGGAAAAGCAGCGCCAATTTTAGCCACGACAGACTCACCAATCGGGCTCAGGAAGTAGAGCTCTCTCAGGCCCCAGAACCGATCCATGGCCCAAAGGAGACGGCTATCCAAGACATCGTTTGTCTTATAGTCATAGTCAATAGAGTAGCCATCCCAATAGTTTGCGTCTTCAATCGCGCCAGCGACCAAGACTTCTACATCAAAATATGATTGAAAGACGATCTGACGAATTCGTTTGGAGACTCTTTCCAGGGGAATTCTTTGACGCCAAGGAAGCTTACGAGTAATGCCCACCAAAACAAAATCCGGCACAAGTAGCAAAGGAAATGGCTCTCCTTTGGGCATAATGAAGCAGATCATACGTCAAAATCCTGCTGAAAATAGGAATCCAAGTATGTACACACATGTTATTTTAAGGAAAAAGTGTATATTATATCTACAGCTCTTTAGCTTCGAAAATTTTTAACATCTCCAAATGTACGAAAATCCAGCTTTCTTCAGTATTTTAGACCCGGATCCGGCGCCAACTCTAACTAACCCGTCAGAAATCCCGTCAACAAAGACATTTTCAACGGGTTCCCGTTGAAGTTGTCTGTTGTTGTTGTTGTAATTTAGACGACGTTCCTAACTCAACCATCTGGAACACTTCTAATGTTGTTGTTTATAAATTCTCAAACTTAAAAAATTTTATGTACTAACAAATATATACAAAAGAATTCAGGACTAAAGAATGACTAATGAATGACGTTTCTGAACAATCCAGTACTGATCGTTTCGTGCCATCATAGTTAGGTTTTGTTTTGTTATTGATGTTTCAAGTTTCACTTTTTCAGCTTGAGTGAGTTGGGTGAGCAAAAAGTTCAACTTCTTGAGATCTGATCCTCTAGCTGGCAAGCTGTCGATCCTCCTCCAAATTCACAGGATTGGTGCTGCTATCGCTTTGTGTAAATTCGACCCTACAACCTTCAATTCTGTATGAAAGTGGATGAAACTTTCCAAATACATTATTTTCGTGCCCTTTAACATTCTGGGACCAGTCCCGGATTTTTAGGTGTAAAGATAAGAAAGTTTTGGTTTTTACCATTATTCTCTTAGTACGTAGTCGATACACCGGATTGGTTGCTATGGCTGGAAAGAGGGCACCAAAATGAACATTTTTGCTTTTACAATCCTTGAGCTATCTCTAGTGGTTAAGGCAGTATAAGCCAAAAACTATTTTTGGGATCAAAAAATGTCCATTTTTGAAGAAATCAGTTTTTTCAAAATTACTGCCAAATCAATTTTGACTTATTTATACTCAATCGATACATCGTCCAATTGCACATTTTAATCAATGCCTATTCGCTGGAGTTCGTTAATTTATGCTAGAGAATTCGCCGAAAAACCATTTTAGCAAAACTGCGATTATTTTCTTTTGAACATCGATTTATCAAAAACTACCCAATGGATTCCCGTGATTTTTGGCGGAATGAAAATTCGCCATATTGCGGAGGGACATTTTTCTCGGTTTGAGCTGAAACGTCTCCAGTTGCGAGAAAACTGAATACAAAGTTGCGAAATTTCGTGTCATTTCACATTTGCCGGATTTTCTGGAGTATTCAGACTTGTTGAGCCAAATCCAAAAAAATCTCCCTCGGCCCACATGTCCTTCATATCATGGCACAAGAAAAAATTTTGGCCGATTCTACAGTTTTGAGAAATCGATGTTCAAAAATGTTTGGTCTATATTCCGCGTGTCAGATGTCAGCATGTGTGAAAATTTTCGCTATTTTTTTGCTAAGTTTGATAGTTTCGTAAGCTCATGTGAATGTACACATTATAAGCTTTAAAACGATGTATAAAGCTCTTTCCAACTCCCAAAATTGCGAAAGTTATAGCGTTTCGAAAAATCATCACAAAAGCACTGCACAAAAGGATACCAGCACCTTAAACACCACATTTTTATGAGAGGAGAAAACTAAACCAGGTGGCCACCCCCTCGCAGACCGGATACCAAGTAAGTGATGGTATTTTGATTTGTTAAAGCTGGCTTACCCCTGAAAAGTTTGTAGAGGTCTAGTCTGCAAACAGGACTATTCCTTAGTTTGGGGAAAGAGTGGCACCTAAGCATCTTGGGAGCAATATATTATGTCTGCTTACGCCAACATTGGACGCGTCGCTAACACTGGACTAGTCTTGGGCTGCTTGATCGGCTAAACAGATATGTAGTGTGCGATTAAATATTTACGCTAAGCGATAGCACCTACTGTAGCATATGATCAAATCTCAATACGCTGTAGTCACGCTTCGTTTTTGTCAACTCACCCAAGCTGAAAAAACGTAACTTTGAAAACTGGTACAAAAGAAGTTACACTTTGTGCAGCTGGGTGAGGGGGAATGTATACTTGGCCACATGGCTAGCTTTTCTGCCTCTAAAATACAAAGTACTGTGGGCGCCAGTCACTCTGTAACTCTGCCCTCTAGAAAATTAGCTCCACGGAAGAATTTCTCCAGTCAAATTTTTCCGGGAGCAAAAGATTCCAAAGTTGTGCAGTAAAATTTTTTAAAACAATTTTTAACTTTCAAACTAATTTCCTTTTCCAGAATATTATCTGATTCAAATTTTTTGCTCGTTGGCCGACCCACTAGCAACATCTTTAAAAAGTTATCACATATGAGCACAAGGGCTTTCAAAAACTAAAAAGAACCTAAAAATTTATGATTAATATATATTTGACAGGAATTTTCTAGTTCGCAGTGCTGCACCATATATAATTTTCTGGCATGTAAACTCGCAGTCATATAGAGGTGTTCGATAGAAAGATTAAATGCAGTTGATCATTCTAGATTCTTGACCGTGTTCCCCTTTCATTTATTTGAGGTTTCGAATTTAGAATTTTTTCTATTTACCCGTTTTTGATCCGTCCTGGCAGAATCTCTGAAATCGAAACCGAAAATAAATGTTAGAGTAACACTGTGAAAAACATTTAAAATACAGTAAAGTTCAAATGTAGGACAGGCATAAAATTTCCGCATTGGACACTTCTATAATTGCCAATTTACTAAAAAATTATGTTGCAGCACTTTAAAAAGGAAATAAATGGCAAATATACATTAATCATAAATGTTGGGGTTCCGAGTAGTTGTTGGGAGCCGTTTTCCTTATGTGATAACTTTATACCAGTCCCGAATTTTTAGTTAAAATAATAAGAAATCTTTGGTTTTTGCCACTATTCTCTCAGTTCGTTATAGATATATCTGATTGCTTGACATGAATGGCAAGAGGTCACCGAAATGAACGTTTTTGCGTTTCCGACCTTTGGGCTGTGTTAAGCTAGCAGTTAAGGGGAGTCCATCATGAAAAACTTTTAGATCACGGATTTCGTTCATTTTCGCACATAAACTATCCACATATATGTCGTGCATATTAAGTTCAAAAGTTTGAGTTGTTTCGGTCAGTTCTCCGCAATTTCGAGCCATCAACTGTGTGCAATTTGAATATGAGCGAGTACGAAAGTTTTCCAACCAACTGAAGCAAATTTTCGCAAGTCAACTTCAAGTTTTTATAAATATAGTATTAAGTAAAGTATTTAGTAGTATTTAGTATAAATATAGTAATATATAAAGACTAAATATGTTGACTTGTAAAAATATGCAATTTTGCAATATAACGTGGTCGTAAAATGCCTCACTGTAAACATCAACAATTTTCACAGTTTTACAGATTTAATTTCTGCGCCAACAAAATCTACACGGGCAAAGGATTCGAAGCAACATTGGGAATCGTTTCAAACCTTTATACATGTACTGTGCCACTGTAGAATTAGAATTTTTAGTTCTAACCTCTACTTTTTTTATAGTCTACATCTAAACAAAACTTAACGACCCGCATTTTTGGTCACCAAAAGCGACCGAATTTAGCGACTTTCGGCAGTTCGCTATCTTCACGAAATAATTAAAATTTTTTTGAAGACCTAATTCAAAATTCTAATTCCACAGTGGCACAGTATCTGATTTAAGTTTTAAAACTATACAAATGTTACCCAGTATCTTACACCAGTTTCGAGTTTTTTGGCGCAGAATTATAATCGTCACTTTTTCGACTTCCTATTTCGACACGGCAGACCTCTGCTTTGAGGTGAATTTTTCCCTTAGTGCCACACCCCAGTCGCTCGCTTTCCCGATGAGGGGTAGCGCCATACCAAATTTTGCACTGGGTCCACGGTATGACACTGAATATTTGCATATCGAAATTACCCAAAGCTAAGGTGAATTTTCTCAGTAACCGAAGGAGATGAGACTTAAATTTTACATTATTTTACTTATTTTATTTTAACTTTACGCAACCTTTGAGCTATCTCTAGTGTGGTCAAATCAGTATAAGCCAAAAACGATTTTGGGGGTCAAAAAACGTCCATGATTGAGGAAATCAGTTTTGTCAAAATTACTGCTAAATCTTACGGAGAATTTTGAATTATTTATATTCAATCTATTTAGACCTATCAATTTATATACTTTCTAATCAATTTATACAATCTAATTGCACATTTTATGAATGCCTATTAGCTGGAATTCGTTGCTTTAAGCTAGAAATTTGGTCGACAAACGTATTTGGCAAAACTGCGATTATTTTATTTTAAACATAAACTACTACTACCAAGAGTACATACTAACCTCAAAAACTACCCCATGGATTCGCGTAAGCATTGGCAGAATGAAAATTCGCGGAAAAACCAGCTGCGAGAATATATACTAAATGTGATTTTCAAATTTCGTGTCATCGCACATTTGGCGGATTTTCTGGAGTATTAAGTATTAAGACCTGTTGAGCCAAATCCATAAAATTTCTCTCGACCCACATGTCCTTTATACCATGGCACAAAATGAAATTTCGCCCGATCCTAGTTTTGCGAAATCGATACTCAAAGTTTGATGGTCTATAGTTAGTATGTAAAAACGTTTTGCTGGTTTTTTGCAAATTTTGCTTTTCTCGTATTTACTGATTATAAGCTTTAAAATCGTGTGTCAAATTTTTCCAACTCGCAAAATTGCGAAAGTTTATTGCTTTTCAAAATTCCCCTCACAAAAGGATTACCACCACCTTAAGATCTTACGCCAATATTAAAATTTCAATGCTACAGCGATTGTAAGGTCAAATACTACAAGTGAGATTATATGGGATTGGAAAAAGAAAGTTCGGACAAATGGGATGGGATGGGACGGTGAATTTGAAAATCTGGTGGGATGGGATGGGATGGGATGGGATGGGATCAGAGAATTCGTCCCATTTGCCAACTCTGGATTTTGCTGAAAAGATGTATATATATACGGGTTTTCGGGGTCGTAGAACACGAATCTGAAGTCCGTTTTTCGATTCAGCTTTTCTTAGCTCAGTGTAAGCGCACATCTTAAGCTTAAATTTTTAGCTTATACTGAGCTTACGAGTCTGAATCGAAAAACGGACTTCAGATTCGTGTTCTACGACCCCAAAAACCCTATAGGTATACATCTTTTCCGCAAAATCGAAGACAAATCGAATTCGTGAAATCCAAAAATTTTGCAATATTTGAACACAGCACTCAGCGTAGTCGAAAACATGTCCATACCAAATTTAACTCATTTGGTCAAGTTTTAAGGACTTTGAATGGTTGGGGGGGGGTAATCAAGATAAGACCAGTTGGCGACCCCCCAAACAGTGCAGGGCCCCCTTTTGCTTTGCCCATCCATCCACCCTCCCCCACCAAACGGGGACCTATTTTGGTTGACCACCCCAAACGGAGGACCCATTTTAGAAATAAAGGAAACTACCGTAATTCTCTGCTCTACCCCCTATACCACCCTGACTCTGGGGAAGGGATCTCTGACTTATTGGTGAAATCTTTCTCCCTTTTCCGGAGAGAAGTATTTAGCTTATTAACATTTTCTTTTTTAATGGAAACAATGAAATTAAGTTTCTTTTCTAGAATTTCCTTAAGAAATTTTAGAAGTGCATTTCATCAGATTTTTGCAGACTGAAGTTATTTTTCGCGAGACATCTGCTACATATAAGGTTTCGATTCGATACATCTATCTAGCTGGAGACGATTTTTTAGTTATTACAAAATTATTCTTCGTTAAATTAGCTGTGTATGTACTTGAATTTTGCTTTCTTTTTTCAAGTTTGTCAAGCGACAACTTTAGCTAGAAGGCAGCTATCGGAGCAGCTAGAAAAGGACCCCGGGATATTTTCGTGTGAAACACTATATCCTCGATAAAGAAAGGCCAGAAATATGTTTGCAAATACAAAAGTATAGAGCTCGAAGAGATCTGTCGAATGAAAAAGCATGTGTATGCATCAGTAGCCAGTCAGAGGCAAAATTCGTGTTTGACTACTTGGCCTAAAGACTCGCAATATTTCAGCCATTTAGTAAAATCACTCTTGGAAAAATGACCCGTGTTTTAGCTATTTAGTTAAATAGCCAGCAGCTCGTAGCCCAGTTGTAAAATGACAGTTTCCGACGATTTACTGAAGATCATACTCTAGTTACTATTATCAAGAGTCTATTATCTACTTCACTGTTCCAAATATATACATATGACCTAATATTATCGAAATGTAAGGAAGTGTTGACTTTCTTTTCAGTTTTTTGTAAGTAATATTCAGGAATGCAGAGACAGTTTTGAAAAATAAAATAATTTTTTTAATTTTTGAAGATTTAAAACTTGACACGAGTTTAGCATCAAGTAATTCCAATTTTAATCTTCAAAAACGATTTAAAGGCCTAAATTAAAATCTCTATTTCACGGTTCCGTAGTTTTTTACACTGTAGCCATTTTACTAAATGGCTAAAATATTGCGAGTCTTTTGGCCAAGTAGCCAAATCAGCTGCGTTTTAAAACCGGGCTAGCCATTTGACTATAATAGCTAAAATGTTTGGCCGCTTTAACTAAATGGTCATTTTGACTACTAGGCTTCGACATATATACTCAAAAGGAATTGCCACTTTAAACACTGCATGCCACCTGACAGTCCTTTTGGTCCTGATCTCTATCGTTGTACTGCGTTGAATTAATACCTGCTATATTAATGTTTGTTTGCAACGTTCCTTGCAATGGAATAATGGAAAAGTGCTGTTCCCTTCCTAACATACAAGACCATAGAATGAAGTCAATACAAAACTCAAACCTTTTACTGGAAGGTAATCAGTTACCAAATTCTCCACAGTAAATCCACGAAAATGAAAATAAAACAATCACTTAATAGCAATATCTTGCCAGCAACACTAGAATTCAAGACGTATTAAAATCAAGTTTCCCCAATTCTGTTCGATTCGCCAACGGAAAATTTTAGCAAGTCTAAACTTTAGATCTATACGTACTCCAAAACATCAGCTAAAAATTAAAAGTTCCCAAATTAGTTAAGATGCTCCAACTAACAAAGCCTTTCAAACTCAAAACAATAATTCAACAATTTAAACGTGCTCGAGGGCAGTGGGTTGGGGTGGTGGTGGGTGGTGGGTGGCGAAAAAACTGCAAAATTTCGCTCTTTTTTAAAATTCCCCAACTTTTTTCGGAGCTCTGCGTAAAGTTAGCAAAAAGTTTTGGCCTAGAGTAGAAAATTTATATAAGTTATCTCAGATGATAATTGCACGTTTCAGGTAGTTTTTGCAGAGAAATTCAAAAAACTTCAAGTATACATTAGTACATATTAATCCTATATAACCACAGTCTACACATTCTATAGTGTTCCGCGTAGTTTATATATATATATATATATATATATATATATGGGGTGGAAAAAATGGAAAAATATTCCTAACGTTATTTTGACGATTTTTACTATAAAATATCATGTTTTCTGAGCTTTTCCAGCAATTTCACACTATTTACAACCTTTTCCGTGGGTCATACTAGGTGGGGGTATTCTAAATCTGACGAAATTATATTTGGGGTTTTTCGATGCATCGGAAAAAAAATGGAAAAATATTCGGGACATGTTCTGAAAGTTAGTTTATAACATCGGAACATTAATAAACCATCAAAAACAGTGTTTAATGATGTAAGGATACGATATTCATGCATTTGAGCTAACTTTGGGATTTAGTGTTTTTCCATTGGAATGTGAAAATGATTGCGTAACTCAGGTAGAGTTAATGATTCAATACCTAACAGTGGAGTGTTCAACCAAAACTGTTAAAATAATCTGTAATTGTTTACTTTACGGAGCGTATTACCTAGGAAAACCACAAACCAGGTCTAGTAGAACCGCCAAAGTATACAGAAGTGACCTGTCCTTTGCTTTAACAGCGTCACCCGCTGAAAATATTTGATTCCTGTAACAACTACTGGAATCTTTCTAAGCGCTTGTGTAATTGCATTACCCCTGTGGGGCTACAAATATCGTGAAAACTGCTTCTGTGCATGCAAAAACATGAAATTACGCAACTTTTAGCACATTGTGTAATTTTGGAGTGACCGGAAAAAAAAGGAAAAAAATGGAAAAAATGGAAAAAAACCGGAAAAAAAGGTTTTTTTCCCGGCAATCTTTTTTTCCGGAAAAAAACCAACCCTAATATATATATATATATGCATTCGTAGTACAGATTCATGGATATACTTAACCAGTTAAGATACCAAATTGCACAAGAGAATAACTCAAGATCTTTCCTAAAATTGCTGGAAAACATAGAATTTATTGCTTGAATTTTCAAGAAACGTCTAGCTTCTGCTTTGACTGTCACCCCCAGACCCCCGCTTTTATAAAATTCATGTTTTCTAACCTTGAAGTTGTGCGGAAATATTTTTGGTCTGCTCTTTCTATTTTTACTATTTTTTCCGAAGTTTTTCTAATCTGCTTTTATTTTTAAATTTTGTATGAATGTTGCCAAACCATAATTTTTAAACAATTTTCATCCTTTGGGACTTTGCCTATATTTTAGGTTTTTACTGACTGTCGAGATAAGACTTTGAGTGTTTCCATTAAGGATTTGCTCAGATTTACAAAAATTTTCCCAGCTTCGGATGGGCTCCGCAGCCCAGGCACCCACGTCAATGCATTTAAATTTTTATTCTTGTAAAAAACGCATGTACACATGCTTAGACTTTCGAATAATAGTTGTAACATGGTTACTTGTCACTAGGTAAATGCTAAAAATTCGCTTAAATACAACCTAGTCAATAAAATTCATTAGTTATCCTTAAAAAACTAAAAAATATGAATTTCGCCATTTTTGGCGAAATTCCGCAAAAACGCTGGAGGACTGCATAAAAGTTCGCAAAAAGTATCGACGGTGGCACGCAGAAAAAAGATAGGACAAAGAATAGGGATACCAACAAAAATATACACAGTTTCGTGAAAGTGCTGCCCCCCGCAAACGTTGTATACACTACACATATACTAAAACAAACACCAAAACTAGGGGGGAAGCCCTCGACGGTCAACCAAGTTGGTAGAATAGGGAAAGAACTGAATGTTGAGTACACGGTGCATGGTTACAACTGAGATTCTGCTGAAGCAAAAAAATGACGTTTCTCTGCGACTAAAATGACAAAAACAGCTTTCTGCTCCGAATAGGGAATCTAGTCGGCTACTAAAACGACAGAAACCAGATTTGTGTTTCGAATAGGGAATCTAGTCGGCGAATAAAATAATAGAAACCAGCTCTATGCGTCGAATAGGGGATTCCATCCATCCGCCCTCTTTGCGCGAACTTTCAGCTGAATCCGTTTCGTTTTACCCCAAGAGCACGATAACAGATGAGAGAATCCGGTACTCTAAATTCACTTTAGCTCTCCTACTCCGATCTAGAGATATCTATACATGCATATGTACATTACTATATATACGCCTACATTTCCATGCATTCAATGCAGGCTAAAAGTTCGAATACGAATAGGGACAGGCATGGGCAGACTGGATTCCCACAGCCTACACTGGCAGCAGCTTTGCGTAGTCAAGTGAAGCCGGCAGAAAAAATCCTTAGTTTGGACAAATTTACAATTTCCAAGCTAAATGCAGTGGCGCACATAGAAAATGTTTCGCGGGGGGCGGAGGCGGATCTCAGAAAAATTTGGGGGATCTCGGGATCGAAGCTCACCAGAAGTTGAAAAATTTTTGGAAATATATAAGATTTGAAAGGCAAAAATAGGTGTACATAATTTAAAATCAAGTAAATTTTTGACGGAGCGAAAATTTTTGAAAATGTTAAAAACATTGCGATAAAGAGGTTTAAAATGCTGAAATAAGGATAAAATTAAGTAAAACTGAAGTAAATTTCTAGCAGAAGACACGAAATTTTTTGAAAATATTAAAAAGTTGCTATTGAAAGTTTTAAAACGTTGAAATATGGGTAAATTTAGTAAAAATGAAGGAAATTTCGCGCTGAAAATTTTTGAAATTTTCTGCAAAAAGTACCTAAAACACGTTATATTTATTATCAGATATAACTGAAAATTTCTGCTCAAGGCCAAAATTTTTTGCGGAACTCTACGTAGAGCTCCGAAGAAAAAGTTGTGGAATTTCAGCTTTTAGACTGTAATATATATGTACTTGTGTATTTGTTTAGGCTACTTAGGTTTCAGTTAAAGTGAAATTATGTTAAAATTGATGCTCTCCTTCTAAAGCTCCGGTTGTGCGTGGTTATTTGTGATGTGCGCGGCTTGCTCCGCTCGCCGCGTGCGTAGTCGCGTAGTCAGCCTACACTGGTGTAGGCTGCGTGTAGGCAATGCCCATGTGAGCGGATATGGCAGATGGAGGAAATCACCTATTCCACGCACAGAGCTGGTTTCGATAATTTTAGTCGCCGAGTAGATTCCCTATTCGGCGCACAAAGCTGGTTTCTGTTGTTGTTGTTCATGTTGTTCATTTCCGGGCTCCATCAGCTTAGAAAAGCTACAAGAGGGCACTTCGGCATCTACTGGCCCAGCACACGTCTTTGCATAGTCAGGTCCACACATCGGAGAATCCGGGATGGAAATGATGTGGGGGATTGGACCTAACCGCTCGTTAGCATAATTTGAGGACTCCAGATGCTTCCGTGTTCCCGGGAGTTTGTCCAGTCCAGATGCTTCAACACAGTCGTGTTCCCGGGAGTTTGGAACCCATTTGCGCCGTTGACCAGACGGATGCCAGGGGACACCTGTGGGGATCTCCATTTGATGGGGTCCGTGTCCATCGGATTTCCCACGGAGGTGGTTCCAAGCCCCCCGCTGGTTTCTGTCATTTTAGTCGCTGAAAAACGGCTTTTTCCGCTTCAGCAGAACCTCAATTGTAACAATGTGTACTTAACATTCAAGTCTTCCCCCATTTGTACCAAGTTGGTTGCCCGTCGAGGGCATCTACCCCCCTAGTTTCGCTTATTTTTCCGTTGCAGAGAAAAATCATATCAGAGAAATTATAGTCAGGGGGGGGGGGGGAAACATGCCGGAAAAGAGGGGGAAAAACATGGTCGCCTACTCCCCAACCATAGCAGTTGCAGCTGCCTAGTATAGCCCATTAGAAAGAGCAAGTCTAGAAGTATACCCTACAGTACCAGATTGGTTTCTGAGTTCGAATCTGTAAGTACAGTACTTGACCAAAGTTGACCTCCCAAAATGGGCCAAAATGCTAAGGATTTTCGAAAGTTTGCAAGTATATATCTAACCAACTATCCAACTTTGGCTACTATAAATTGGCATAATTTGACTTGCTCTATCACATGGCAATAGTGGTTTTCCCCTACGTCAACCCAGTAAAAAAATTTGACCATGTTTTTTTCCCCCACATGGGGTCCACTAGAGCGGGGAAAAACATGGTGACCAAATTTTCAAATTTTTGCGTATGCTTCAGGAAAGCGTAACTAATGCTTCTATAGGAAAGAGAATGCTTTAAAACCATTAAAAACCTCAAAATATGCCAACTTTGGGCATTGTTGAAGCTTCTAGCTCGAAAATTTGATTTGCAGCATCAACATGCTAGGTTTCATAAGTTTCAATGGTAAAAATGAAAATTTTCAAAAAACTTAAAAAATGGTGGGATATTGCAATTTTTAACACAACTAACTTATTTCTACCGATATTCTGCATATTATGGCCAGTTCCCAGCAGGTTTCATGCCCAAACTGGTTAGATACAGCGGATTTGGCATTTTGACCAAAAACTCGGTTTTAAGCTTTCTGTGAGGTTAGAATGGTGCCTAGGTAGTTTAGCACGCTGAAAACAGCTGAAACAACGCTTTTAAAGCACCCTAAATGGTTGGTTGGTAGAAATCCGGGCCATGTTTTTTCCCCGCACCATGTTTTTTTCCCCGATTTGCGGGTAAAAAAACATGGACAAATCCTGTTATCGCCAAAGCTGAGAGAGGTATAAGAGAAGTTTGAATATACGATTGGATAGGTATTTGCCCACGGTACGTAACGGTATACTCAAACCGATCCAAATCCAAACGAAGAAAAAGTTGGAGGCTTGCTTCCCTATTTGTGTTTCCCCCCCCCTGACTATATATACATAATGTAAGCAAAGCTACCTACCGTAAACAGGCTGAATGTAAACGTTTTACTTGAACTGAATGTATTTGCTGAAGCGGAAAAATGCCTGTTCATAGTTCATAGCCTTTTCAGAACTTAATATGTCGTACTACGAACTTTTAAGTATATATTTTACACGAACTTAATATGGTGCGTCATCTCAGGCTAGAAGGTCACTGTTCATGGTCTTTTCAGAACTTTAGACATACACGGTGCGTCGTATTAGACAGGAAGGCCATTTTAAGAGCCTAAAACACGGTGCACCAACCAATGTATAAATTCAATTGAAATTCAATAAATATAGTCAGAGGGGGGAAATATGACGGAAAACACGGTCGCCTACTCCCCAACCATAGTAGCTGCAGCTGCCTAGTATACCCCATTAGAAAGAGCAAGTCTAGAAGTATACCCTACAGTACCAGATTGGTTTCTAAGTTTGATTCTGTAAGTACAGTACTTGACCAAAGTTGACCTCCAAAAATTGGCCAAAATGCTAAGGATATTCGAAAGTTTGCAAGTATATATCTAACGAACTATCAAAAACTTTGGCTACTATAAATTTGCATGCGGGCATAATTCGACTTGCTCTATCACATGGCAACAGTGTTTTCCCCTACGTGCAGTGTGCACCCAGTAATAAATTTGACCATGTTTTTCCCCCACATTGGGTCCACTAGAGCGGAGAAAAAACATGGTGACCAAATTTTCAAATTTTTGCGTATGCTTCAGGAAGGCGTAACTAATGCGTCTATAGGAAAGAGAATGCTTTAAAACCACTAAAAACCTCAAAATATGACAACTTTAAGCATTTTGAAGCTTCTAGCTCGAAAATTTGATTTGCAGCATCAACATACCAGGTTTCATAAGTTTCTATGGTAAAAATGAAAATTTTGAAAAAACTTAAAAATGATGGAATATTGCAATTTTTAACACAACTAACTTGTTTCTAGTGATATTCTGCATATTATGGCCAGTTCCCAGCAGGTTTCATGCCCAAACAGGTTAGGTACGGAGGATTTGGCATTTCGACCAAAAAAATCAGGGTTTAAGCTTGCTGCGAGGTTAGAAGGGTGGGTTATAACATTGGCCCCTGGGGGGCAGTGGCGCACCCAGAATGGTTAATTCGCGCCGACGCGCGAAATTTTTTTCCTGCTTTTACTCCTTTCTGCATCTTAATTTTTCTGACCTTCGAAACCTGACAGGGGGACGGCCGCCCACACCGCCCCCCTTGTTCGCGCCCCTGCTGGGGGGGGGGGGGGTCCGGGAACCGCGGAAAAATTTCCCTGGAAATGGCACACTTTTTGTACAAAAAACTAAAATAGTAGGGCTCGAAAGGGTCGTCCAAGATGTACCCCTGGGGAAAAAAGAGGAGAAACCCTCACGGGGGGCTAATTTCATATCTCAAGATCTACCTGCGCGATCCGGCTGAAATTTTCTAATTTTCACAGCATGTACCATTGCCCACAGGCACAAAGATTGAGCCCGATCGATCCATTCCTCCGCTGGCCCCAGGCCAAACAATGTCCAGATATTACACATTCCGTCAAATTTGTCCTATTCTCGCACTAATATGTACAGGTTAAAGAACATAAACTGTACAGCCAATGAGTAACGGCGCTAAAATTAGGAATGTAGTTGGAAACAGTATATATACGTACGTTTCATTACAAAGATAACCAATAACATGAAAAATGGTATTTCTTTAAACCCGCCAAATCTCGCCCGTCTCTAAACTAAATTGGCCTCATGAGGTATAGATATAAAACTGTTTTTAAGAGAATCAAATATGATGTTGATATTAGGTATATAAACATGACAATGATGTATGACAACAAAAACGCCTAAGCTAGACACGGAACTTAAACAACAACAAATCAAAACAATAAAGAAAACAAGAAAGCAATAAAGCACTGAAGAAATACAGAAGCAGAAACAAAACAGACACGAAACGTTTCAGCCTAAACTATCAACAAAATTAAACGTTGCGTTCCGGCTGCTTCCAAACAATAATGCTACAGTTATCATCCTGTTTGGGATAATGATTCGGACTGGCAAAAGATCTATGCTTGAAGATTGCATTTCGCTCCAGCATGAAATCCGGCCTTTCTCTAGATCTCATTTTGACAGATGAATTTGGAGGATCCAATTTGACCAAGAATTGATCCTCACAGAAACTGTATTCCAGCCAGTCCAAAGTGACACCCTCTTCCAAAAGGCGCTCACGTTCTCCAACCAAAGCTTTCAGAATCCCCTGGAGAACGGGCACCGATGATTCGATATGAACCGATTCAAGGGAATGCAAAGATCCCAAAGTCTTCCCCAGATTGGACACAAGCTCAGGCACAGAGCTTTCGTCGAAACGACGACAGAATTCATAGTCAATATGAATCCTTTTAAGGTTGTCGAATTCCTCCAAATAATCCAAGTAGACTTGCATCGGGCAAGCCGACGAACTTCGCATTCGACTTACTGCATCGCTGAAGTTTATAATGGTCAAACTCAAATTAGGGAAACGGAAAAGTTCAGAATCACACTTAATTACGTGAAAAGGATTAATCTCGGGATCCAATAGTTTCAGAGATTTGAAATCTGATCCCATCCGAAATCCGGACCCTTGGCCGACAAATTCCACTAAATTGAGTTCAAGTTCAACCACAACAGGACAGAAAATTTCACATTCCAATTGAAGGCCAGTCAGGGACAGATGAGTGATATTGCGCAGCAGGCTGGAAAAGAACAGAGCAGAATCAGTAGGTACTAAACTCTTAAACCTAAACAAAGAACAATTTAAGGTCAGAGTTCGAAGGTTTGGAGACTGAATTTCCTGAGACTGTAGCCTGGTCTCACGACAGAGCCAGTCAACTTTGGTCGGCATTCCGATGTCAGCAGTTTCAAGACGCGGAAGTTTTCCAAGACAAGATATTAATAAATCAGATGCTGAAAGCAAACCACTTTCAATATAACAGTTAATATATCTAAGATCAGAATTCAAAGAAATAACTTTTCTAAACGCATCGAGACTAAAGGATGGAAATGTGAGATTTTGAAGCAGACCGGACGAAGTTAAGGACGTTCGTAAATAATCAGGAATAACCGGTTTCTCGGTATGCCTGCTAATATTCAAAGTTCGCAGCTGAGGAAACTTGACATGGGATAGAGAGTCACGGGAACACATAAAATCAATGATACCATAGATGGCCAATTCTTCAAGCAGTGGACAGCTCTGACTTAAAGCAGGTAAAGTTTCATAGTTCAAAAATAAATCCGGAATGATAAGCGATCTCAGCTGACAAAAGGAGTTATCGTCAAAGACTGGATAAAATATAGAGTAGTCATATTCCTTATAAAGAAAAATTGACAAACTGGGCAAATCAGAAGGGATATATTGTACAAATCGAGCATACTGTTTTATGTGGCTGAAGTCCGTTTCCATGCAGTAGCTCAATCGAATTCCGAGAGAAGAGAGGAATTGGGAGATTTCACAAAACTCTGTTTGCGACAAAGTTTCGCCCCCTTTAATGTCCACATGGTACAAAATCAGGGAAATGTTTCTGGGCAACAATTCCAGCTGGCGATAATCTTTCGGACTGGCCAACTGAATTACCAGAATATGCAAATTAGGAAAACCCTTTCCAATTCTGACCAGAACTGATTCTTCAATCGGATTCAGCAAATAGAGCTCCTTCAGGTTCCGAAATCGACCCAAAATCCATTCGACTCGAACATCCAAGACTTCGTAGGACCGGCGAAATAAAAATCGCGTTTCGATTTGGCTAGCATCAGTTGCGCCCAAAGCAAAAGTATGTTCATCCAGATAAGAAAGGAGCACGAGACGACGAAATTCTTTGGAGACTCTTTCCCAAGGAATTCGCTGACGCCAAGGAAACTGACGAAAAATGTCCACCAGAACTGGATCGGGCAAATCAAGCAGATTAGGGATCCAATTATCGTGTTTGCCCATGATTAAATTCTTGGGTTTCAGCTACCAAATAACAAGAAACGATGCATTTACAAGCATATTTAGACTTACACGTATATATTAAAGCGTAGTCGGGCATTTTTAGGGTTTTGAAAGAGGTAGGACGAAGTAGGGAGCTTCCGAAAGGTGGAGGATGCGAGATACATACACAGCGCGGCGGGAAAAACACAGTCCGAGATGCGGCGGAAATACCTATCGTCAGAGTGAGTCACCCATATGAGCAGCTCATAAGTGGAGTTGGAGCCGAGTGGGGGGGGGAGGAAGGAGTCGAGTGGGGGGGGCCGAAGAGTGGAGGGAGGCGGAGGAAAATAAACCCAGGAGCTAGATCGGATTTTAATAGCCTATCTTATAGAGCGTGCAAAACTATCCTAGGATGTATATCTGTTACTGAAGCTTTCGCTGCTTCTCCCCAAAATTTTTGGGACTTTGAAAAGTTTGGCCCCAACATCGAAGTCAGACAGGGTCAACTTTGGCTTGTCACCCTGAACAACTAGCCCAAAGCGGATTGCAGGATATGTCTCGAACTTCACGATGGTGTATGCAATTTGTCTCTAGTACATGCACGTGGTGCGACCTGGGGGTGACCTAAACTCGGAGGGATAAAACCCACTTGTGGGAACAAATCCAACTAATTAATAACCATAATTTTTCTAACCATTCAGCAAAGTACAAATGCATGCATTTCTTAGCTCAGTAGAACCTTCTGATCAATTTGGTATAGATTTTACCTAGGTTCTATGCGTAGTCCAGGTGCGTAGGCGTAGTCCGTAATGCAGGTGGTCAAAATCTGACTGGTATGATTTCAAGCCAAATTTTTCAAATTCGTCGGAAATCGCCAATGTTTCATTAGAATAGGTCGGGTTTGGCTTTAAGTGCAATAAAAACATGTTTTCTATGTGATAGCATGCTAAAACTGCAGAAACTAAGCAAATTTCAAACATGTCCAAAATTTGCCCCTATAGCAATGTTCACAAAAAAATCAAAAATCGAATTTTTGCTGGCAATTTCGCAAATGAAGTCCGATCGAAAAACTTTTGGTACGTATGGAATGGTAGTGACCCCCTCTACATATGGTGCAAATTTCATGCCGGTAGCCCTTGTGTAGCGTGAGTAATAAAAAATTTTTTGTGATTTTTTTGTGAACAGATTCACAAAAAAATCACTTGTTCACAAAAAAATCACCACCGGATCTGATCTCAGGATATAGCTAGGAAATTTTTCTTCATGGATAAATAGAGCATAGTCCATAGTGTTATTATGTAAAAAAATTTGGACCCCCAAGTTTCTTTTGCACATGGCTGAATTTCGAATTTTGGTTCTCGGCCCCCGAGCCCAAAGTGGCTACCCAGGCGAATATGCTTGACCTTTATTATTGATACGAGGAAGCTAGGAATCCATTTATTTTGTGTTCTGTTGCTCTAGTAAACACAGAACAAACAATTTGGTGGAGTAATTTCGCTTCTGGAATGGTCACGTGACTTTGCATAGGGTCACGTGACCTGGGTTGGGGCCACGTGACTGACCAAAAATTTTATTTCAAGGTTCCAGAAACCTGAAAACTCGCCTATATAGGTTTTTCGGTGCGTAGAATTCAAATTTGGCATTAGGTAGTTTTTAGGTAGCTTTTGCCCACTGTTGGTTTTTTTCCGGAAAAAAAGATTGCCGGAAAAAACCTTTTTTCCGGTTTTTTTCCATTTTTTTCCATTTTTTCCGGTCACTCAAAAATTACACAATGTGCTAAAAATTGCGTTATTTCATGTTTTTGCATGCAGAGAAGCAGTTTTCACGATATTTAGTAGCCCCACAGGGATAATGCAATAGCACAGGCGCTTAGAAAGGTTCCAGTATTGATTATAGGAATCAAATATTTTCAGCGGATGACGCTGTAAGGCAAAGGACAGGTGACTTCTGGATACCTTGGCGGTAGGGATCGACCGGAATTCCGGTTCCGGTTCCGGTACTTTTTGGTTCCGTCCGGTTCCGGTTTTTGAAAACGTACCGGAACCGGAACCAATTTTAGCCTATTATCAAAAGCAAACTTTATTAAAATTTTCAAAAATTTCATCACACTTTAAAACTTTTTGAAAAACTGCGATTCTCTTATAACCAGAATATGATTTATTTAAAAATTTTCGCCTGCGGCGCTATTGCATTACTTAGAATGTTTCGAATTTGTAATAATTAATTATGTCTAATGTATCGTTGTTATGAATATTAATATATTATAAAACAAAATAATACTTAATAACTCAGATTAGATAGCACAAGACCGCCGAAACTTTTAAGTATACCTAATGCTGAATTGAAATTATTGAAGCCTTACCGTCGACCAATGCTCAATGTCAGTTCAATCAAATGTCAGTTTTAGCTTAAATTTAATCTTTTTAATTGTTTAAATCGAGACTGGACTTTAAATATGGACTACGTAAGTTTATTGCTCTTTGTTTAGTATATATAATTAATCCAGTGCGCAGATCAACAGAATTACTAAAAAATTATGTATGGAACAAATAGCAATGGTTTTTAAAAATCTTTTGAAGAAACGTCATTTAAAATTTAAAAATCCTGATGAAGCTAGCCAAAAGCAATAAATTTTGTTTAATTCAAGTTGGAGAAATTGTGCATTTCGACTTTCTTTGAAACTTGTGAAAAATACTTTTGGCTTATATGTTTAATGGATGAAAATTTATATATATATATATATACAAGTAGGAAAAATGCTCCTTGCAGTCGCATGTAAAATGCAATATGAGCTAAGGGCAGCATTTAACTACGTAAAAGACAAGAGTTAAAATACTTAATATGAGCCAGCATCTAAATGGGTAGAAGACAAGATTCAAAATGCTTAATATGAGCCAGCATTTAAATGTCTAAAAGACAAGATTTAAATGCTTAACATGAGCAGCTCGCATTCTCGGGCTCATATTGACGCCTTCAAGCTTGTAAGTATACCTCAAGGTACTCAGTGAGGGTCAAGAAATGTCGAGTAAAATGTATATACACATCTCCTGACCTAAACGCCTCTATTAGTCGCTATAAAGACAACTGCAGGAACTGTCAGATCCTTATTCAGCACGCAAAGCCGCACCCAGGGGGGGTTCATGGGGTCTAGACCCCCCCTTTTGGGATAACTAAATGGAAAATTTTTGCTATTTTTATGGCAAAAACAGCTATTTTTAAAAAATTTACGCGCCTTCGGCGCGATAATTTCGAAATTCACGTCCAATGTACCGTTTTTGGGCAAAACTGCAAAAAATTTTCAAGTTCTGGGGGGCTACGTCCCCCAGACCCCCCGTTGCATTTTACCTTGGACCCCCCCCCTTTTCAAAATCCTGGGTGCGGGCCTGTCAGCACGTAATCGTAATAACGTTATAGCTCTAGCCCCGCATATTATAGCGCTTGTTATATTACGTTATATATAGTTTAGCTTACAGACTAGTGCGATTTCAGCTGGCAGCATGCTATAACTGACTTCTGAAAAAGATGAGCTGGGCTGTAAAAACAGAAATAAGCTGACAAGTAATACGTTTTCGAAATAAAAGCGTTTGTTTTAATTAAATTGTGTCTTAGAGTTAGAGTTATCTTGTGGTTAGACAACTTGACAAATAAATAGGAATTTGACGCATGTCACATTGGCGAAAATAACATGCCTTGAAGGAGTCATTTAAGTGGCTGTAAATGTGGCGTCAATATGAGCCCGAGAAAGCGAGCTGCTCATATTAAGCATTTAAATCTTGTCTTTTAGACATTTAAATGCTGGCTCATATTAAGTATTTTAACTCTTGTCTTTTACGTAGTTAAATGCTGCCCTTAGCTCATATTGCATTTTACATGCGACTGCAAGGAGCATTTTTCCTACTTGTCTTCTTCCATTTTTGGTATTGTTGTAGAGTACGTGGCAGCATATTCGACCTCATTCTGACCCACACAGGACCCACCCACCGCTGTTTTTGGGGACTTTTCCCAACGTTGACCCTGGCCGAGGAACCACGAGCGCCATGCAGCCCGAGGGTCACATCCGTCGGTTTCGGCAATATGCCCATTGAAACGAGCGTAGTCGATTTACTATATATGCCCCCGACCAAAACGCCAAAAAACGCTGTTTTAGGCAGTTTGACCAGTGGTCAATAGGTCCCCTAGGCATTAGTGACCACTGGCCACTCATCGGTTTCGGCAATATGCCCATTGAAACAAGCGTAGTCGATATACTATATTTGCCCCCGATCAAAACGCCAAAAAACGCTGTTTTAGGCCGTTTGACCGGTGGTAAATAGGTCCCCTAGGCCGTAGTGACCACTGGTCACTTCCATCGGTTTCGGCAATATGCCCATTGAAACGAGCGTAGTCGATTTACTATATATGCCCCCGACAAAAACGCCGAAAAACGCTGTTTTAGGCCGTTTGACCAGTGGTCAATGGGTCCCCTAGGCCGTAGTGACCACTGGTCACTTCCATCGGTTTCGGCAATATGCCCATTGAAACGAGCGTAGTCGATATACTATATATGGCCCGGACCAAAACGCCGAAAAACGATGTTTTAGGCCAGTTGACCCAGGGTATTTTTTACAGGGGGCGGGGCCCCCCCCCGAAATTGACCTTCCCCCCCCCGAAAATGCCTTCCCCCCCCGAAATCGCCCCCTCCCGGGATTTTTGCTTCCCCCCCCGGGATTTTTTGGAGGCCCAAATTTTTGCCAAAAATAGGCCAATTTTCAAAAAATTTCCGGCTTCGCCGGAGATTTTTTCGAAAAAATAGCTATTTTTAGCTTAAATCCTGGCATTTTTGAGAACTTTTTGCGTTTCACCATGCAAAATACGCCAAAAATACCAATTTTTGGAACACTTGTGCAAAAAAATCTTCCCCCCCCCGAAAATTTCTTCCCCCCCCGGGCCCGGGCCCCCCCCCCCCGGGAAGCCCCCCCCGAAAAAAATGCCTAAAAAATACCGTGACCAGTGGTCAATAGGCCCCCGAGGCCATAGTGACCAGTGGTCACTTCCATCGGTTTCGGCAATATGCCCATTGAAACGAGCGTAGTCGATTTACTATATATGCCCCCGACAAAAACGCCGAAAAACGCTGTTTTAGGCCATTTGACCATTGGCCAATAGGCCCCGAGGCCATAGTGACCAGTGGTCACTTCCATCGGTTTCGGCAATATGCCCATTGAAACGAGCGTACTCGATTTACTATATATGCCCCCGACCAAAACGCCGAAAAACGCTGTTTTAGGCCATTTGACCAGTGGTCAATAGGCCCCCGAGGCCGTAGTGACCACTGGTCACTTCCATCGGTTTCAGAAATATGCCCATTGAAACGAGCGTAGTCGATTTACTATATATGCCCCCAACCAAAACGCCGAAAACCGCTGTTTATAGTGAGTTTTCCCAACTTTGACCCCGAGCGAGGAACCACGGGAGCCATGCTGACCAGTGGTCACTTCGGACGGTTTCGGCGATATGCTCATCGTTTTCAGCGACCCCGATTTCCCATATATGGGCACCACCAAATGGCCGAAAATAGCTGTTTTTGGGGACTTTTCCCAACTTTGACCCTGGGCGAGGAACCACGGGCGCCATGCAGCCCGAGGGTCACATCCGTCGGTTTCGGCAATATGCCCATTGAAACGAGCGTAGTCGATTTACTATATTTGCCCCCGATCAAAACGCCAAAAAACGCTGTTTTAGGCCGTTTGACCAGTGGTAAATAGGTCCCCTAGGCCGTAGTGACCACTGGTCACTTCCATCGGTTTCGGCAATATGCCCATTGAAACGAGCGTAGTCGATTTACTATATATGCCCCCGACAAAAACGCCGAAAAACGCTGTTTTAGGCCGTTTGACCAGTGGTCAATGGGTCCCCTAGGCCGTAGTGACCACTGGTCACTTCCATCGGTTTCGGCAATATGCCCATTGAAACGAGCGTAGTCGATATACTATATATATATGGCCCGGACCAAAACGCCGAAAAACGATTTTTTAGGCCATTTGACCCAGGGTATTTTTTTACAGGGGGGGGGGGGGGGGGCGGGCCCCCCCGAACTTGACCTCCCCCCCCCCGAAAATGCCTCCCCCCCTCGAACTCGCCCCCTCCCGGGATTTTTGCTTCCCCCCCCCGGGATTTTTTGGAGGCCCAAATTTTTGCCAAAAATAGGCCAATTTTCAAAAAATTTCCGGCTTCGCCGGAGATTTTTTAGAAAAAATAGCTATTTTTAGCTTAAATCCTGGCATTTTTGAGAACTTTTTGCGTTTCACCATGCAAAATACGCCAAAAATACCAATTTTTGGCTCATTTTTGCAAAAAAATCTTCCCCCCCCCCGAAAATTCCTTCCCCCCCGGGAAGCCCCCCCCCCGAAAAAAATGCCTGAAAAATACCCTGTGACCAGTGATCAATAGGCCCCCGAGGCCATAGTGACCAGTGGTCACTTCCATCGGTTTCGGCAATATTCCCATTGAAACGAGCGTAGTCGATTTACTATATATGCCCCCGACAAAAACGCCGAAAAACGCTGTTTTAGGCCATTTGACCATTGGCCAATAGGCCCCCGAGGCCATAGTGACCAGTGGTCACTTCCATCGGTTTCGGCAATATGCCCATTGAAACGAGCGTAGTCGATTTACTATATGCCTTCTATGTTGGGGCCTCGAAAAATTTCTAAGTCCAAACGCTTCGCAACCCCATGTTTGACAGTCTGTAAAAATCGCTAGGAGCAAAATTGGGCAAAAATAATCAATAGTGAACAGGTTCATGGTTATGCTAACAAGATAATAATAGGTAAAGGTTACCACCAGAAGCCATGTGAAAAATCGGTTGGACACAAAATTGTACAAAAGCGTAAAGGACGAACACAACAGAAAAAAAACCACACATACAAAGTGGTCAGAAAAGTGGATTTTTTCAAAGTTAATTTTTTCCGGGCAAGTTTGGTATCATTCGAAAGCTCTTGGCCTGGAGATTTCGGA
>JASAND010010402.1:0-39673 GCA_030248195.1 Trissonchulus latispiculum
GTTCATCTGACGTTAAAGTGAGAGGTGCAGACTCTCGAAGGTTGCACTAATAGGATTCATTTTTCTGAAATAATAGCGCGTGGTTAAATATTCAATAACATGTCAATATATTTGTTTAATTTTTACATTCACGTGTTAAACATAGTAGAAGTAAACTGATACATTGGAAAACAAGCAAAAGTGTCTGCAAAAGGTAAATGTAGACTCAATGACATTTACACTAATTGTAGGCCTGCTGCGCAGCAGAATTTTCTACATTGTGTTTAGGTATTCAAAAAAATTTCATCACTAATACTTGTGGGTATCCTGCATTAGCATAATATTTTCGGTTCCATTATTTTCCACTGAAGCTATTGTTTTTGTCTACGAGTACAGCAATAAAGAGCAAGATACCAAATATTAAGGCAGCATGGTCTGCAAAATACACAGTTTCAGAAATTATTAGAATTAGTCTGAAATTCAACTCTTCTTGGTTACGTGAATGTGATAAACTATTTTTGATAAAATAAATTCTAATTGAAATGACTTCGTTGTAATTATTATAACATTGCGATCAAAAGTCTGCAAGAAGCTGATCTTACACAGTTGCTAACAGTTGAAACTTAGAACCGGTTTGCTTCTTAATAGCGTTCCTAAATCTTGTGGAAAATTGAAATTGCTTATTTACACAATGAGTCATCGCTAGCAATAAGTCCGAAAATGAACGTTTACGTGTAAATCATGCTTTTACTATCTTAAAGCATTGGCTATGTGCATTTATGTAACTGCTATGATTTTGCATGGAAGCTCATGGAATTCCTAACGGCTGAACAAAGATAAAAGACCTGCTGCGCTGAGGCGCAGCAGGAAAAACAATCCTCTATTATTGTTTCCAGGAATTTTTTCACTGAATCTTGTCCTCGATATATGATGCTGGGCTCAAATTCAGCTTCACTGCAGCAGTTCATAACTCCAACAGCACCAAAGCCGCATGGAGTATGATGCTGATATTTGGATGTCGAGGAGGTATCGTTCCGTGGATTACATCCAGGAAGTTTTTCAGTGAGGCATTCAAAATCAGCGTATATCTGAAATACAGCAGAATTTGCACACAAAATTTGGTTTCGTGACAATGATGAAACAATAACTGAAAAATACTGCAAAATAATCATGTATATTAGAATGCACTACGTAATCAAAAAACTCACTATATAAGGTACTCGCTGCATCCTGTGGATATTCTTGAATTTCAGCCAAGTATCATCTGGCATTTCAACTCTGGTGGCTTCGTGACGATTGCATAGTTCAAGATGGTTTGTTTTCTTCTCGGCAGAATAGCAGGGAATAAGACATCGAGGACAAAAATATTTGCATCTGGCATGAGAATTCTGATGGTAAAGTAGCCGGTCTAGATTTTTGATCCAGCAATAATGACTTTGGGATCCTTTCGTTAGAAGGAGGAGGTGGATGCATTGTTCATCGTTTCGTTTTGAAATGTAAAGAGGGATAACATTGTTATTTTCCAGGGTGTAGACATTGATTCTGAGATCATTTTGTCTTTCAAATCTGGAAACCTGGGAAACAGCGACAGGGAAGGGAATCCCAGAAAAGTCTAATTCGTTGGCGAAAGGCTGATAATGAGCCAAGCGTTCTCCATGAACGACAGCTGGATGAAGGGCTGCCAGAACAGACCATTTAAAACATTGATTGTCACTGTTTTGAATGTTGATGATGGCTTGCTTTCTTGCAATGAAGTCTGGAAGCGGGATATAGGAAGATCCTTGCAGGGGGCGATATCTGGCAAAATGAACATCAAGATGCTCCAGCTTATCAATGACCCAGCCGGAGCCTTTTTTAAGGAACTGTTCTAGATGCAGTAGAATTTCGCTGAATGCTGAGCTCAGTTCGTCACTGGCAATAGTTTCTCGAAGGATCAATCGGGATTTACAGGTAAAATGGGCATTGATGGTTTCTTGTTCGTTTTTATTCTTGTGGAAAGTGATTTGAATACTGGCCCAAAATTTCAACCCATATTGATCTTGTAGGATTTCTTCAATGGATCGAGTGATTACTGGTCTTTGATTATGCAGGAAAACAGAGGGATCATAATCGTCATCCCCGGTGTGGAAATTTCCTTGTTTGGAAACTATACGAACTTCGGAACGAATATGCAAATTAGAAATTCGACATTTCCGTAATATGCAAATTAGTTTTGACAATATTTAAGGGAGGGAATTTTCGTCATTTTCGGGTCACTTTCAATTGAACCCAAATTGATCATCAAATTGGAAAGCTCTGGAGGATCTTCAAGGTTAGAGGTTGGTATGGGAGGTTGGGGATAAATTTATTGTACACGGTCGTATTTTGTAATTTGTTCCTATAAAATTATGTCTTTTTTGAAATAAACCCAATTTTGTTTGAATTTTATTCTTAGCTTCAAAATCACACATTCAACACGAACCTTAGCAATCTCTCTTACTTCTTGTACCAAATTTCCATAAAATTGGCGACCGTGTACATATGAGTAGATTTTGAAGTTTTGCACTTTAAGTGGGGATAGACCAACCTCTAATCTTGGGTGCCTGGCTTGACCAGTTGACCCATGGTCAAGTCAGCTGATCAAAGTAAGATTTTCCATTTTAAAAGAGGAAGTAATTCCTCCATCCATTTTTTGTTCTAAAAACGATTCAAATTTTCTGCATCTTCACAAATTCTTTTGCACATTGCACTTTGCCTTTGTTTTATTTTCAGTTGATTCTAGAAGTGTTCCAGGATGGAATCTGCTGGTTCAGCCGCTTTCACGTTTCGTGTTTTGCATTTGATTTAAAATTAAATCTATTATTTGAATTTTTATTATTTGAATATTCACAAGTTTTCTTTTGATAGGGAACTGTCAGTAATCCTTGTCCCAGGATCAGGATTCCTGGGGTTCGGATTTCTGCCTGTTTCCCTTCATAAATTCATGAGTAGGAACAGTTTAGTATTCTCAAGTTTTTGTTGTTTACTATGTATAACAACCTTGTCGGTTCGTATATTTATATTTGTTCTTTGTTCTAGTTCCCTTCCCTTCCTTCCCAGTGAGCCCGCGCCTCCCCATGGTTGTGCCTGGTTGGAAGCGGTGGGTTTTGTCTTCTTTGGTTGTCCCAGCTGTTCTATGATATGGTGATGCTGTTTCGGTGGATGGCTGTGGTTGTGGCCATGGTTGGTTTGACATTGGGTCCCGGTGCTATCACGGTTGTCGGAGGGTCCTAGCCCTGAGGCGGGCGGCCCCCCGGGGGCACGGGCGGGGTTCCAGAGGCGACTGCTTTCGGGTAGCTGGTCTTGGTCAGCCACTAGTGAACGGTCTGGGCAGTTGGCTTTTGAACTTTGTTGCTGGTTTATAGGGGTTGGGTGCTGGGTTGTATGCTGGATTGGGTGCTGGGCCTTTTAAGGCATCGGGTGTGGTCTGTGGATGTTGATGGAAATTGTCCCTTCCCCGGCGTGTGGCTCACTTCTTCCCCTAGTCCCGGTTGTGTTTTCGTATGTCGTTGTTTGTTTGTTCTGGTATATTTAATAGTGGCTGGGGGAACGATTGTGTTTAGTTGTAGGGGTTATGCGTGGGTGGGGGGTGCCTTGGGGTGAAATTGTGTTTAAATTTTGGGTTTACTTCTCATGTAGGAGGTTTCGGATTTTGGGGGCTTTTTCTGGGGTGGGTGCTCGCTACCTTGGCTAGGCCATTGTATGCTATTCTGTTTTTCTTTTTTCAGTTTCATATTTGCTATTGGGTTGTTATTCTTTTTTAAGTGAATATATTTTTCAAAAAGTTCTGTCGGAGGTTTGGGAATCTTCGCCGAAGGTTCCGGAATATTAGTTCTGAAGTTCAAGAAATTTTTTGTTGTTCAAAATTTTAGTCTTTCTTTTGTGAGGGTGCCTCCTCGTTGTGGTCCTTGTTTCTTTGCTTGTACATATGTTATTCCGTATTTTGTCTGTCCCGGAGGTTCCGGTGTATTTTTACACGTACCCGATAAGCCATGTAGTGTGTTGTGTTGTCGGTTTTCGGGCAGGAGTCCGCGTGTGCGAGATGCTGTTTTAGGTTTTTGTTCGTGTACTAATATTGTTTTATTATTTACTAGTAGGTAGGTTAGCTAGGTTAACTGTAATTTTATTTACTGACTGTATAGACCGCGGCGAGGGCGCGCGCTTTCAAAAGAGGGGGTATATTGTGGAAATTTCCTTGTTTGGAAACTATACGAACTTCGGAACGAATATGCAAATTAGAAATTCGACATTTCCGTAATATGCAAATTAGTTTTGACAATATTTAAAGGAGGGAATTTTCGTCATTTTCGGGTCACTTTCAATTGAACCCAAATTGATCATAAAATTGGAAAGCTCTGGAGGATCTTCAAGGTTAGAGGTTGGTATGGGAGGTTGGGGATAAATTTATTGTACACGGTCGTATTTGTAATTTGTTCCTATAAAATTATGTCTTTTTTGAAATAAACCCAATTTTGTTTGAATTTTATTCTTAGCTTCAAAATCACACACTCAACACGAACCTTAGCAATCTCTCTTACTTCTTGTACCAAATTTCCATACCGGGATGAATTGTCAGGGTTCTCATTGCATTGTTCAACGCTGATCGGTTATACGTCGTGATTATCCGTGGGCGCTTGGGTGGATGAGTAGCCATATGACGTTTCAAATCGTTAAATCTGGTAAACGATCTGTGGCAGTTGGAGCAGTTAAATGATCTTTGTGCGTCATGAATCTCGCGGATGTGGCGGTTGCGGGTTTTGAGTTCATTGAATGATTTCCCGCAAATATGACACTGAAACAAAATTTAAAAGTTAGTTCATTGTTCCATCAGTACATACATACAAAACAAACAGTATGCCAGGTATATGCAACGCAAGCTTACATCTTTGCCTTTTAATAAAAACATGGACACTTTTAACTATGTAGTTTTTCCTGTCAAGTATAAAAAATTCCAAATATAAAATAATTGCTTTTCTGAACCAAAACAATGCTTTTTGTGTTAATCTCCAGCACCGTAATGTTTTGACCATCAAAATTCAATTAATCAACAAAAGTTCATTTTTTTACATTCATCAGATATGCTGTACATTTAATTCTTCTCGTTCGTGTCCAGACAAGCACAAGAAGTATAGACTAATTAACAGCATATTGAAAATTCCAACTGAAATTGGAAAGCAATAACTAATACAGTATTCATATTTTTAAGTGGTTTTAAATCCACCCATTGACAATAAAGATAAATATAAACACATCGTCACGATTTAAAAATCTCAGGTTTTATGGAAATTGACAAAACTTACATTTATAGAGTCTGCTGGTCTGATTGGCTCCAATAATTGATGAGGATGTTTGAATCGTTGATGTCTGATTAGATAATCTTTCCGAGAAAAACTGATTACACAGATTGAACAAACAAAAGTAGCCATTTTAATCATATTAATTTTTCTCACAGAAACTGTTAATGATATGTAATGATGCATTACCAGAACGGAGGCAAGTTGCATTACCAGAACGGAGGCATTCCATAGGAAATATTGATTTTGCATGTTTTTACGTGTAAAACATAGACAAAAATTTGGCAAATTTTGCCAGTGTTAAACATAGTGGCCTGAATGGTGAATTTATTCTAGGTTCTGATTGGTTAGTTTATCGCTGGATACCGATTGGTGAATTTGTTCGTTAGTCGTCAGTTAGGATTAAGGTCCTTTCTGTTGGGGCAGGAAAATGGTTGCCCTTCGTTGGGATAAAGGAATGGTTGCCCTCAGTTGGGATAAACTGAATGGTTGTCCTCAGTTGGGATAAACTGAATGGGTGCCCTCAGTTGGGATAATGGGAATGGGTGCCGTCAGTTGGGATAATGGGAATGGTTGCCTTTCGTTGGGATAAAAATGGTTGCCCTCAGTTGGGATAAGGATAAAGGCTGTGTTGGTTTTCAAAAATTCAAATAAATTTTTGAAAATTTTTAGATATTCTTAATCCCCATGCCATTTCCTTTTGAATAACACCCCACATGATATAATTTAATGGAAAAATCTAAATTACGAATTTAAATTTTTTAAAAAATTTTTGAAAATTTTCAGATTTTCGTAATCTGCATGCCATTTCTTTCTGAATGATACCCCACATGATATAATTTAATGAAAAAATCTAAATTATGAATTTAAATTTTTCAAAAATTTTTTGAAAATTTTTAGATTTTCGTAATCTGCATGCCATTTCTTTCTGAATGATACCCCACATGATATAATTTAATAAAAAATCTAAATTACGAATTTAAATTTTTTATTTTCTGAAAATTTTTAGATTTTCGTAACGTGCATGCCATTTCTTTCTGAATGATACCCCACATGATATAATTTAATGAAAAAATCTAAATTATGAATTTAAATTTTTCAAAAATTTTTTGAAAATTTTTAGATTTTCGTAATCTGCATGCCATTTCTTTCTGAATGATACCCCACATGATATAATTTAATAAAAAATCTAAATTACGAATTTAAATTTTTTATTTTTTGAAAATTTTTAGATTTTCGTAACGTGCATGCCATTTGTTTCTGAATGATACCCCCACATGATATAATTTAATGAAAAAATCTAAATTATGAATTTAAATTTTTCAAAAATTTTTTGAAAATTTTTAGATTTTCGTATTTTTATTGAAAAATCAAAATTACTAATTTTTTTTAAATATTTAAATTTTCAGATATTTGTAATCTTTGGGTCATTTAAGTTGTTATGATTCCTACTTATGTTATGTAATAGGTTACAGCAGATGTTTTCGGTTGTGTAATAGTAATTTCCGGTTAAATAAGATTCATTTCCGGGAGTGTTATTGGGTTTTCCGGAGGTATTGGCACATTTGAGGTGTATTTGAGGAGTTAGGTGGCGCATTTGGGTCCGAAGTGTAAACAGTTAGGTCAGTTAAGGACAAAGATCATTCATTCAAAAGTTGAGGTTAAGACTTTAGGTTTGACAAAATGAAGCGTATAATAGGAAAAGTAAACAACTAGATTAGCTAGCATCAAAAAATACTAAGGCTTATAATTCGAAAAGTAAACAGTTAGGTCAGTTAAGAACAAACAGTTAAACAGCATACTAATGCTTATAGTTGGAAAAGTAAACAACTAGGTTAGTTAAGGGCAAAAATCAGTTTCAATATTTTAAAATTAAGCAAAATAAAGCTTAGAGAGAAATTTGTGATCAATTAATTTTTTCATAGAATATTAAAATTTGGATAGTTGCAGAAATATGAAAGCGAAAAGTTAAAATTAGTGGCTTTGGATTAAAATTTAAGTTTCGAAACAGAGAAGTAAGTGTTGGCAAAACTTTGGCGGAATTGGGAGTGAAGCGGTGGCGGAATTGACATGGAAAGTTGTGGTGGAACTGTGAATGAAGTGGTGGCGGAATTGGGAGTGAAGTGGTGGTGGAATTGGAAGGCAAGCGGTGGCGGAATTGGGAGGAAAGCGGTGGCGGAATTGGGAGGGAAATGGTGGCGGAATTGGAAGACAAGCTGAAGTGCTGGGAGGGAAACGGTGGCGGAATTGGGAGGGAAATGGTGGCGGAATTGGAAGACAAGCTACAGTGCTGGGAGGGAACGGTGGAGCAATTGGGAGACAAGCTGCAGTGCTGGGAGGGAAACGGTGGCGGAATCGGGAGGAAAGCGGTGGCGGAATTGGGAGGGAAACGGTGGCGGAATTATTGTGGAGGTAGGCTGCGGAATTGGAAGGGAAACGGTGGCGGAATCGTTGAGATGGCTGAATTAGGTGGCGAAGTTGGGAGGGGAGTGGATGAACTGTGGAGGCATAGATGATGTTACGTAGATGTTAGATGGCTAGATTTTGGCATAGATGTTACGTAATCATTGCAAAGCTGCGGAATTGGAAGACAAGCTGAAGTGCTGGGAGACAAACGGTGGCGGAATTGGGAGGGAAATGGTGGCGGAATTGGAAGACAAGCTACAGTGCTGTGAGGGAACGGTGGCGGAATTGAGGAGGGATGTGGCACATTTGAGGAGGTGGGTGGCACATTTGAGGGGGTGGGTGGCACATTTGAGGAGGTGGGTGGCACATTTGAGGAGGCAATGAAGGAAATGTTCCGTAATTATTACGAAAATTTAAGAAACATTATGCAGTCAATGTTGAAACTCAGGAATTATTACGTAATTTCAGCAAAATCTTTAAAATATTAGGTAATAATAGCAAAATCTTACCAAATATTATGTAATAATAGCAAAATCTCATGAAATATTAGGTTACATTTCCTGGTTAATCTATAAAATGAAATCATTGTTAACCGCGCAATACTTAGCTAGCATAGCTAGCTGTCCTCGTACCATCATAAATCTACTACTCCTACTTACATCTTGGTCCGGTAGGCCCAGAGGCCCGGTATCAGGATCGGGCCCGGAGGCACGCTGTCAGGCCCAGGCATCGGTGGCTCGCTTCAAGGTCCAGGACTGTAGTCCGATTTAAGGCCTGATAGACTCGGACCCGACAACAGGAACTACTTAATTATTCTCGCAAGCACAGACTAAAATTTAACTTATTCTCAAAAATATTAAATTGCGTCAATCTAATTTGGACTGCTTTGATTAGAAAATAAAATTCATACTTCACCTAACCATATATAATTGATTTATTTTGATCATGAGATTCTTGCTGTTTGAAGCAGCGCATGATGTTCACTTACATTGAGTTTCAAATGACCTAATTCGGCTAAGTGTTAAGGAATTTTTATGAATTAGTGTACACAGAATGTACACGAGAAACTTATTAATATTTCAGGGTAACATTAAGTGCGTGGAAATTTCTAAGAAATGTAGTTTCAAGTAAATTCTGACATGTGCTTCTTTCTTTCTCAGCCATTTTATACAGTCCATGGATGATTGGGTTGACCACTCTTTAACCAGAACCCATCATAAATAATAGGTTAAACTAGGCCAGATGCTTCAGCACAACATAGAAATATTGAATATTTTATGTTTAGTGCACATCTGAACAATAAGTCTTGAGGTATGTTCGTAGGCGTTAAGCTGGCACTACTAGCTTTCTAGAAAACCTTTACCAACATGTCTTTCTATTATACACTCCTTCTGCCGAATTTAGCTAAAAATGACTACAGCAGTTTCCTTGGTTCAAAACTACTTAAACAGTGGCAAAAGTGTTTGTTTGGAGTGATTTTTAAACAAGCTAGCATGCTTGCTTGTTCCAATATATGTAAAGGTAGTCTATTTAATTTCCATTCAGTTAATTTCTTCGTAAAGTTTAAGTTAAGGTATTTTATATGAAGGGAATAGAAGATCCGATCGACCGCTGATAGAACTACGCTGCTCAATGTTATGTTTTTTAGAACTTCTATTTTACATAAGTTCAATCATGTTGAACAGTTCCCCCACGCCTTGCTACCATAAAAAACTAACTTTCGTTTTACCTAAAACTACTCAATCTGAATTTTGTATATTAAGGCGTCTCACCCAAAAGTGAAACTTTGCATTGACTCTTCGAATGGAAAATTAGTAGCATTCCGATGGCTCTCTGCACAAATTTGATGAAGTCATTCATTCATTCATTCATTATCTGGGTTGCAGGGTAGATTCACTCTTATTGTCTGGGTCGCATAAAAGCTGTCTTACACCGTGTCTGCTAAAGCCACGACAATCAATCTAGCGCTACAAGACTGCTACAGAGGTCAACTACGAAAAGGACTTCCTGCTAAGTTTTAAGCAATTGTCGGTGCTTTATTTATTTTTTACCTTTGTGGCACGTCAAAAATTATGCTGCTAGTCAGAACGTAGGAGTTATTTAGAGCATTAATATTGGTTTATTGCACATAAAGTAATTTCGGACACTGAAATGCTTTTCAAATACGGTAACTGGAATATTCTCCAGCTGGGCCGATTTTTAGTAAGCTAGGTGCACTTCTGACTAATGCAGAGCAGATTCAGTCAAACATTTCATTAGCTTAGGTTGCCCATTCAATTCCGCATCTCTTGCTTCCCTGCTAAGCGATTTTACTTATAGGCGAAATATACCAAAATTCACATCAGCCCTTAAAACACAACACAAATCACTGGATTGAATGGTTTGGGGTCTGCTCTCAGTCACTGGGTTTCCCAGACTCATCAACGTGATAAGAAGAATCCCTCCCCTAAAGTTTGTGAATCCCTATTCAAGAACTGTCTGTTAAATTTACTCTTGTACTTGTTATGCTACTGTCGTTGATATGTATGTTCCATTCCACTCCTCATGGTCTAGCAGGGACATAATCATTCTTTTAACGGTAATCAACGCTATTGCCAGCCGGCCAGCCACCATCGTTAGCACACATCCCCCCTGTCAACAATTTACAGAGAGTTAAGGGTGGAGCTGCCGAGGTGCGTTCTCACACAGCCGGCGATGGAAAAATCTTCAGCCTTGTTCAACGCCTCGGATAATTGTGAATTCAGTGTCGTCTTATCCCCTTACCGTCTTACCTTACAGTCAAACTTAAAAAATTAAAGCCTAGCTGACACTACTCCTAACCGGATTAGATCCAAGTGAAGTGGGGCGTAACAAACAAAAAAGATGATAGAAGGCGTAGTTAGCCTAGTTCATTCCATTGTGCATGAAGGTGCAAGTTTAAGGGGGGGGGGCTACGAATTTCACTAAAAGTTCGATGTTGGAAAATCTAGCTAGTCTTTTGCCACATAATAGTATTAGGTTTAGTGAAAATAGTTTAAAGTTTGAAAGAATTCCATGCAGCGTAGCGTCCTGTGGAGTCATCAGAAGTTGGTGTTATCGGTCCAAAGCTCGACATGACACGTACACAAACTTGGCCTCGCCCTGGTCGCTATGCGCAAGGCACGGTACCAAAATTTTCAGGAATTAGTTCTGACATATAGTGCTTTGATATCGTGTAAAATAATCTCTAGACCATTGCCTACTTTTCTGTGCTATACGATCAAAGGGCAAAAAAATGGGTGTTGTGGGTCTATACGGGTGGAGGTTAACTAACTTCTAATGAGCTGTGGTTTACCAAATGAGCCAAATTTTGCTGCAATTAATACTCCAAGTATCTGTCTTAGCTTTGGTATAAATGACGTGATTTCGTTAATCCCTGCGTTCGCAGTGCTGGATTATATTACCGATATTGCCGCTGTTATTTGGTGCCATTTCGAAGATGTGAGCCAATTACTCCAAAGTACTATGGCAGAATCGGCTGAAACTTTACACATTACAGGCCAGTGAGTGTACCAAGATGTGCCGAAAGCTATGTCACCAAACTTCACTCCAATGTTTAGAAATGCTAGATTGATTTCTCAAAGTATGGTTGGCGATCGCTCCAAAAAGCTCTATGACAGTTGTAAGTGCATACTAAACAAAGGAAGCGTCATATCGAAAAACGGATTTCATATTCGGATTCAGCAGGTCAAATAATCCTTTTCGGCGAAATCGGAAATAAAAAATTTTTTGACCCCATTTTTACTGTCCTTAGCTAGCTTTTCAGGCCTAAAAATAATGGTTATTTCTTAACAAAAAGTTTGCTAGCACACTAACCAGAAAACCAAAACCCTTGAAACTCGCAGACAGTTTGCCCCTGTTGGAGCCTAATATTTGGTAAAAAGCTGGGGTAGGCTATTGGCTGTTAATTTTATTAGATCTAAAACGGCGCGGTCACTTCGCAACTTTTTGCCAAATTTCAAACTTTGAGCTGCTATAGCTGAAGAAGGAAGCAACGCTCGAAAGCCGGAATACTTTTAATATTTAGCACTAGTAGCACTTAACATTTATGGCTGAAAGTTTTAGAATTGGTCAAACCGTTAATCCACCAGAGCTGAAAAAACCTTTTTGAAAAATCCCATTTTTCGAACTAAAATTTGTACTTTGGCGTCCTGCTAAAAACGGTGTATATGAGATATATTGTTGCCCACCCTAAACTTTTTTAATTTGATATGTTGGCTAACGTTGGGGGGGAAAAGTAGGTCTCTCCGACGATGCCGTGCCAACCCGTTCGTAGCCCCCCCCTCCTTAAGTTGTAGATTTGCTGCTCGCTAATTCGTTTTAGCATATACGGAAAGTTTGGTCACCACACCACAGTGGCAGTAGTTTTAGTTAATGTTTTATAGGACTACCAAATATTAACATAGACGTAATGATATTATTATTGAAATATTTAAGCAGCTCTTAGTTGCAATACTACAGTGAAACAGTAAATGACAGTTTTGTTCATTAAATTCACAAAATTCGTGAACATTCAGCAGCATAAATTTCGTCGAAGGTTTACGCTTACGATTTTACGGCGCTGGAATATTTTTACATCCTTCTTGTAACCGGTTGTCATCCATCTTTTCCATATCTCTGATTCTCATTTTGCAACTGAGCCTAGCTCACTCTATCGTATCCATTTTATCTTATCAGATTCATGATCTCTGTCGTAGTTATCCAGCTTCCTGAGCGTTTTCTTGATCCATAAAAATGCTGAGGGAAAGTCTGGCATCTGTCGCGTATTTTAGTTTCGTCTCCATCATAATCAATCTAGCATCTACTTAACTACTGTTTCTCCTTCGAAAAATAGACTGAAGCTATGGAACCCTCATTGTTCCACTTTTCATTCTTTCAGTACCTTAGTTCCCTCAGTTTCCATTAACTTGCACTCTCACAAGCTACGTACTTGCATAACTGATTTCACCATGGCAGACCATCTTCTCTTAGCTCCGCCATCATCTGAAGGTATAAACAGTGTTATTTTAGGCATTCTAACATATTTTATTTGAAAACAACTTCAAGTATTTATACTAATGCGGTATATCAACTTAAGCTTAACCTGAATTTTTAAACATTAAAACATGGAAAGGGATTGATGAGATTTAGTAAGCTCCCGGATAATGACGAAGCAATTATTCAGTGTCAGCTCTCCTACTCCAATCAAGTTTTGAAATATGCTGACACTGCCCCTTACCGGCTTACCGACTGGGGTGAGGTGGCTGCAAAAAACAGACAGCAAATGTATCACAACACACTCTTATCGAACCTTAGCCTTGCTTATTAAGAAATTAACATGAATATAAATTAACAAATATATATGAATTAAACAAACTCAGCTAGTGAGAGGAGTAGGTAATCTCATCATGCACTGATTGGAGGTATTTAATTGTATCAAGCCGTTAGCGTGCAGAGGATGTGTCACGCTCATAATACATAGAGTAATGAATGACAACTGTTATGTACTCTTCTGTATTATATACTCTCAATTATATACTTATTAATATGCTGACTTTAGTTGGAGTTCTGTTTGTGCACATTTTAGTAATATACTATACACTTTTCATTTTAGGTACTCTTTCCTTAATGGCGGATTTTGAGGATCCCGCCAGTTACGATGACCTTGAACTGGTTGTTTTGGGTTATCGCAATCAAACAAAAGAGAGTAACTCTTCTCTGCCCCCAGAATCATTTACACCACTACTCCCTCTAATTAGTGCATTCGCCATTATTGGTGTGAGTGTGATTGGAGTATTTGGAAACATTGTATCAATGGCCATATTTTCTCATCAGATGATGCGATCGCCTATCTCTACGCTGCTGTTTGGAATGAGTTGCGCAGACTTGGCTTTAATAATTTTCGCAATCGCTACTTTTGCCATTCCACCACTGAAACATTTCGATCAAAATCTTCATATATACCATCTTTATGTTGCCGTAACGGCCTATCCAATGGCTATGACGGCGCAGTCACTTTCTGTCTGGCTTTTGGTAATGATCACAGCCGAACGATATATCGTTGTATCCTATCCTTTTCTGGCACGCAAAGTACTCACAATTCGGCGTACAAGAATTGCACTTCTAATTGTAGTAATATTTTCCGTTGTTTACAACATTCCTCGTTTTCTAGAGTGGAGGATGGTACACAATAAAACCATACTAACAGTTGTGCCCTTACTACGGTCACAGCATTCTTACTTTATTTGGTATGTGATGATTCTATACCTGGTCAGTCACTACATTATACCGTTTTTTGGTGTACTTGTACTTCATGTTAAAATAGCTTTCATCATAAACAAGGCGAAAACTGAGCGCCGACGACTAAGTAGGAGTCAGCAGAGTGAGCATCGTATCGCTGCCATGACGATCGTAATCATCGCTTTGGTTGCGATCTCCAGATCAACTCCTCCGATTCTAAACATTTTGGAGACCTTTGATAGGGGGCTGTTTTTCAATCAGTCGACGGCAGAAATTGCCTACGCAGTGATGGACGCATCCAACGTTTTGGTGGTGTTTCATTCTTCGGTCAACTGGTTAATTTATTACTATTTTAATCGAAGATATCGATTTCTATTTAAACTGATCTGTAGTCATGGATGGCGTAGGCTGGGCACATATCAAGCCCCAAGCATTCTGAATGTTCTCACAATGCCACTGCATTTGAATGGCGAATTGCCTCCCAATACCCCTTTGTCGGTTCGCAGTGAGAGGGGGCTATTGTTGCAAGGTAACAATACCGATTCCATGTATTGGCGACAACTGTCATTCTCATCACGACAGAAAAAGAGCATCGTACGTACGCCGAGTACAGCATCCTATCCAAGTCGAAAAAAGGTCAGCATACTTCAAACAAGGATCTGACTATTTCTCATCATTCGTCATGTCTATTCGGTTTTTTGGAACAACGGAGTGAGTGGTAGCATACTACAACACTTAAAAGTATTTGAAAAATTAAGGTATTCATCAAAAGACTTGAAGGTTTTGATACAGATAAGATATGAAGCTAACGACTAATAAATATGCAATGCAATAAGAATGACTGACTGCTGAAACATTTTCAGATCTTTATTTTGAACTAAGTAACAGAGTGGGGCATCCCCAACCTATATTCGGTTTATACAAACCATAATGTGAATAAATCCTGCACTTACCTAATTGATGTGTAGTAAAACTTTTCTTTCAATCCTTTTAAACTTCATGAAAATATTGCGTGACGTTTCTCAGTTTAATAGGCTGACTCTGAATGGTCACAAAAATTATCGCCAATCCCGTTGGCGCCCAAGCGTTGGGATCCACGTTCATCCCACTCTCGCCGCCATTATCGTAACGACGCTCTCAACTAAGCGTGACATATCATAGTATCAGCACAGGGCACAAAACTAAAATTTCAATTTCAATTTTAAATTAACCGCGCAATCAATAATAAATTTTAAGCTTGCTTGAAGTACTTTCGAAATACAGTCAGACCATTTTCAAATACCGTTGTATTATGCAAGTTTGTAGGCATCAGGTGTTGAAATAAAGCTTCATCTCGAAGGCCAAGATAGACCAATGACTCGCCTGCTAATAGAGCCTATGTATGTTGCATTCTGCCAGGACTGGTGGCCCTTGAAGGAGCCGAGGAGACAGCCCATACGGGAGGCGTCAACCACGCTTGTACCCAATAAATCATGACCTAGAAAAGAGAAGGAAAGCGGGAGGACCAGTTTTACATTCATAATTGAAAGTAAAGAATCAGCCCAGCAGAAATTTGAACCACTGCCCTTCTGATCCCATGAAAGACGTTCTAACAAGAGTCCATAATTTATCCCTTAATATTATAGAAGAAGAGTAAGCCACTAGAGGGCTTCTCTTCTTGGCATTGCGTAACGGTGCTCCGACCACAATACGCGAATGTTCCCCCGTTTGGTGGGGGGGGGTCGACAAGCATACCCCTCCCCGTTTGGTGGGGGGGGGTATGCAAAAGAGGTCCCCGTTTGGTGGGGGGTATGCAAAAGGGGTCCCCGTTTGGTGGGGGGGGGTAGGCAGAATTGGGTCCCCCTTTGGGGGGGGATCGCCAAGTCAGGGTAAGAATTGCTGAATCTGATTGGCTGTTGGCGACCCCCCCCCACCAACCGGGGACCTCTTCTGCAGCCCCCCCCCCACCCGGGGACCCATTTGCGAATAGGACAAAAACTACCCTAATCCTCTGCTCTATCCCCCCCACCAAACGGGGAGGGGGTCTCTGCAATCTGATTGGCTGTTGGCTATCCCCCACCAAACGGGGACCTCTTTTCTGCTCTCCCCCCCCTCCCCACCAAACGGAGGGGGGGTATGCTGTGTCGAAGAGAGCTACCCCCCCCCCCCCACCAAACAGGGGAACATTCGCGTATTGTGGTCGGAGCACCGTTACGCAATGCCAAGAAGAGGAGCCCTCTAGCGGCTTACTCTTCTTCTTATATATAGTGCAATTATGCACTCTTGGTGCTAACGACTGCACCACCACAGGGCCGTCAGCTGAACTCCTATACTATAAATCTTCCTATGCCTGCTTCCCTTACGTCTATTGTGGGGGGGTCAATTATCATGCAGATCATGTTGCAAACCTAGTAACTAAGAGCGTGACGCTTGTCACACTCTTAGTTATTATGTACTCCTGCTTATACATGTATGCCCAGAGTTGGACATGGACACATTCTTTCCAACCGCGACCGCCCCGCGACCGCAGCCGTCGTGACCGCAACCGCCCGCGTCTGCGACCGCAGCCCGCAGTCTAATTTTGTGACCGCAAAAGTTTGAGTTATTAACCTTTAATTCTATGCAAAAATCCATTTTTCTCATATTTTTAAGGTATTTACAGTTGTAGCGCTTCTACCAGGGCTGGCGGATCAGGAAGAAACCAAGGACAAGCCCGAACGGGAGGCGTCAGGCACCCTCGTACCCACGAAACCAGGACCTAGAAGAGAGAAGGGAAGAGGGAGGTTCAGCTTTTCACTCACCATTGAAAGTAAAGAATTGGTCCCGCCGGGGATCGAACCACGGCCCTTCTGCTCTAGAGTCAGACATGCTAACCACTACACCACGGGACCATCAGCTGAACTCCCATTGCAGGCTTATCAATCTTTCCTAGGGTGCTGGTAAAACCCAGCCCTCCAGCCTCCAGCCCTCCTAGGTAAAATCCAGCCCAGCCCCAAGGGTAAAACCCAGCCCCCATTTTCCAGCCCCAAGGGTAAAACCCAGCCCCCATTTTCCAGCCCCAAGGGTAAAACCCAGCCCCCATTTTCCAGCCCCAAGGGTAAAACCCATCCCCTATTTTCCAGCCCCAAGGGTAAAACCCAGCCCCCATTTTCCAGCCCCTAGGGTATTAGGTTTTCCCAGCCAGCAGCATGAAACGGCCCATATAAATTCGATTCATCTGAACCAGTATCTGACAGCAAGCAGTTAATAGTTGGGTCCCGGCCGGCCGGTACCCTAATTGTCTGGTTAGCCAAAGGTACAAGTTAAAATGTGAAATATTTGATACTTTTGAAGATTTTAAGGTTCCAATTCGACGAAACTGTCGCAAGCGGGCAATCCTGCCGGTGAAGGCAGTTAGTTGGACTGGCCGGCCGATCTACTGTGGGCCTGGGCCGGTTTCACTTCGCAGGCTCGATGAATGACACTAGCGCAGAAATGCTTCTGTGTTGTTTGCTTTTGTTCGAAGCTTGCAAGATGCATACATTTTCATAGAGCTAGGTATGTGCAAAATGTAATTAGACATTGTGAAGTTAAATAAGCTTAAGCAATTGTTTATTTTTGATAATTACATTTTAACATATGCCTATTTCTTTTAAGATTAAACGGATTAGATTTAGATTAATCCGCATTAAAGAATCAGAACCTTGAATTTAACGAAATAAAATTTCATCCATGGAGTCAAAAGAGTAAATCAGATAAAATTGAATCTCATTTGTCCAATGCACTAACCCGGCAATAAAGGTACAGCTATTTATACATAACCCTTTTTGCCCTTCTGGACGAGACGGTCTACTTCATTTCTTTCTCGCTAAGGGAGATCTACCCGTTGTTTGTCGGTCTAGGGGGAGTTTGCACCCCCTCATTACCCCCACGTTATCCTATGGCCATTAAAATTAAAACTGGCTGTTTTTCAATCCGTTTAAAAACTACTGAAATTCAAATATAATTGCCTTTCTTCAAATTGCTTTCATTGTTCGGTCGAACCACGGCCCTTCTGCTCTAGAGTCAGACATGCTAACCACTACACCACGGGACCATCAGCTGAACTCCCATTGCAGGCTTATCAATCTTTCCTATGCCTGCTTCCCTTACACAGTGTTTTTTGCAGCCACATCACCGAATTAGTCGGTATTCCTTTTAAGTCTAGTGCAGCGTAGATATATAATTTTCGACGCCGCAGTTGAAAATTACACAAATTGGTTTCGTTAATGCATTTGGAATTTTTGATAGTGGAATTCTGTGTGCAGGGTGTCTGTTCTTTCACTTTAGAGTTGAGGTTGCCAACCGAACGGCAGCGGCAGCATACTCTTAATTGGTTTCCCTCCTTTTGTGTATTTTTAACCTTTAATTCTCATCTAATGTGACATTGATTGAAACTTTCAGAACATATTGATTGAAACTTTCAGAACATATTGATTGAACTGAATTGAACTGAATTGATTGAAACTTAGTTAGCCAAGCAAAAACCTTCCATTTTGGCATCTAGCCATTTGAAGAAAAATGTACAAATTTCAGAAAAGATTCGATAGTGGTGGCAGAGTGCATAAACTTGAAAATTTAAAATATATATCTTGTATTTTGCTGGTAGCACCTGGAAACGAACAGAAACCGGAATAAAAGCAAGAAATTTACAAAACTGAAATTAGACAAAAAGTTACAGTTTATGCTATTACAATAAGGACTGACAGTTTATGCTGCCTGCCCAACCACCCAAAACGTTCTACCAAAATAAAGCAAAATAAACAGCAAATGTGAAGCTGATAATTCGTCCAACGCGAGAACTGCATATAAAATAATGGAAAAATTTGAAAAAATTAAAGATTTTTACTACAGATTGGCCTAAATTACCACGATTTGATAGAAATTTGCGGTCATTGCGGTCAAAAAAATTTGACCACGACCGCGACCGCCCGCGGATACCCGCGGGTATCCGCGACCGCGTTCAGCTCTGTATATGCCGCAGTTACTGAATCGACACATCAATTTAATGAAAAATCGCAGGGAAGACATGTCTCGCAGAGGGAGAGCGTTCATTCACAGACAAAACTTATGAAGTTCAATGTAAAGTCAGCAAATTCAGCCAGTTCTAGCTCAGTTCCGCCTTCCAGTTGACCAAATGATTGATTTATCAGCAGCACCATGTCAGATATATATTCATCGTTTACTGCCTCAAATCTTTTAGGATTAAACCTAAAGCATGAAAAATGTGCTCAAAAAGTGTACTGGATTATACAAAATTATGAAAAAAGCTAAAATTGAAAACATCAAGATTTCACCTGCAGATTATCGGTCAGAATATCAACTATTCTAATCCAACGACTAAGCAATTATACCTACTGTAACACCGATTAAATCAGACTATTGTCTGGTCAGATAGCCTGACAGAATAATTTACAGTAGAATAAAATTGAATCACGGCATTTCTAACTTGACAAACCTTTTGTATTTATAATTCAGGCACCTTTCTGCTTATCTGATCACAGCTACCTGCATTCCATCTATTTAATTAAATTTTTTGAACTAGAACAATATACATATACGAACTCATTGACGTCCTTTCCAAGAAGGTCACCATCATTCAACAGACTCGACAGCGATACCATTATAGGAGTCTAAACCAAAAAATATCGGTATATTTTTCTATTTGCGCATTAATGGAAATGTCATTTTAAATTCATATTAAAGCTTTCCTTTCGTATTTAGTGGTCGTGTAGGTTTGTTTCATTTTCGTCAAAATGACTAAATTAATAACCTTTGCTGGAATCGGATGGCCTTCGAGGTCAATTTGTTGTAGAAACTTGAGAACCAAAAAGTCCATTGGACAAGCCATCCGATAGAACTCCAAAATAAGATCGATGAAATATAGGCTGTATGATGGTAGTTCTATTTTGGTTTTCAGTGGCTCTTTTGGCTTGGAACTGATTAATTGAAGAATGGCCTTTTTTATATCACCATTTGACTGTAGCAAATTTGAAAGACTTGTCAAATCTGTAAAAAAGAGACATAATATAATAGACAATAGAAGGCACTTAAATATGGAAAAAACCAGCTGATTACAGGAGTTTCCGAAGTCGGAGAAAGAAAATTCAATTCTTAAGTTTGGGAAAGAATTCAAACTTGCTTGGTTCGATTGTGCTGAGTGGCTCAATTGATTTAGCGGTGGCCTATTCAGTCAAAGGTTGTAGGCTCCATCAACTCCCCAGGCCCGAATTTTTCGAGTCGGAAGTGCTGCAATGACGTGACATCCTTCTTTCTTTTGGACATTCAATTCTTATTTACCGTATGAGATCTGGTAGTGCCAGCCAACGGCGAGACACAAGGTCACAAGGTCACACACACACACACACTGACGAACCCTTTGCACCTACCAAAAATTCAAACAACCCCAAAACTTAGATATACTGATATTCGCAAGGAACAGGCAGATTCATTGAACCTTGAAATTAACGAGAATAAGATGGCGTCGATACTGATCCATTGGTTATCATTCAGTCTGTATACGGACTAAATATAGTCCCCCCTATGATGGCATCCTTGGCTAAGCCAGCTCAACTAGAAGTGGGCGTTGGGTCAGTATAACGATTATCAGTGAACAGTTTGGTTTATAAAATTGTTCTGAAGTACCATTAAAAATCCACTGTATCGGTAGCTTTACCGAACAGCAAATCTTCCAGTGATGCTTATGAAAGGGAGGCCCTTGTCTACAAGTCCTGGAGGATCGGCTCAAAAACTACAAGCCAGTTTAGATTTATGTTTTGTTTGCCAACAAATAGGAAAAACGGTTAAACATCATCTATCATCATCATTAAATATCATCAGTTAAACGGTTTTCGGTCATGAGTTATTGAGAAAGGGGATAAGACAAAACACCCATTTTTGCTTGTGGTAAGAATAAAAAGGTAAACGTTATTCTAGTGTTTGCATCCAGTTACTATAACGATTCCTATGAGTATGTTCGAAGTTGTCAGCTTACAGACCAGTGAGTCATAGTCCTAACTCTTAACAGGCTGTTCATTCAAAAGCTGCGAAGTGTTCAACTTGAACTTACACTTGTGGCATGCCAACAGTGCTGACAGTTTAGGATCAAGATGTTCATTGAGGTTGAACTTTTCCTCCTGATCGTTCACTGGATGTTTATGAGTCGATTTCGGAAGCAATTCCCGTGTGAGTTTTTCGAATTCCTGAAATGACCTATGCAGTGTCACACATGAATAATGAGTTCTCTTGAACTTTGGTGTTTCCCAACACCGTTTCAGGTCACCATCGCTTGGGCGTTCGAAACCTCCGACAGAGCTAACAGAATATATAAGCATGTGTTGCCGTGCTTTTTTCTTCTCTTGTCGCGGTTGTGTTTCTTTTCGTTTTCTGTACGTTTAAAATAATGGAAGTTCTGTATTCTCTAATGTGGCGCTACTGTTCAAGTGCCAAAGAAGAAACAGAGACAAGACTGTGAAGACCGCTAAAATAGACAAGATTTATACAAACGTTATTGTATAGTTACTATGTATGTGCCACTTCAAGGCAGAGCAGTAAACAGCATCACTCCCCCTAAGCAGATCCCTTCCCTCAATGTTGTTGTTGTTGTTGTCGCTGTTGTTGTTGTTATTGCTGGGCTACTCAGCCAAGAGGCTATATGAGGGCGCTAACCTTTGTCTCTCCCCATCAGTCATAGCTAGTATGACTCTCGCTTCGTCGCCTGAATGCTGTCCCACAATGGGAAGCTGGAGCAAACACCTTGTTGGCTTTTCGGCTCGGCTAAAAGACAATGTTCCCCCTCAATGTCCCCTCCCAGGATTTCGGCCCCAATGCTTCGAGCATATTTTATTGCAGGCTTATAACATTAGGAAAAGTGCTGTGCTACTATATAAATTCCTTTTTGTATCTGGTATATATGGTTTGCTTAACAGAGAAATAGCTTACAGTCCTCCCTCAAGGAAGAGAGGGAAGCGCTTTTCCAATGGGCTTTCCATCAAATACTGAGTTCGATGGAATTTAAAGCAAAATTACATGCAAAAGGAGTATCCCTTAAACGCTGCGGCGTAGCAGAAAAACCTATTCCCTTAGCTTGCCCTTGGCTCCTCATTTCCGTACGTGTTGTGTTCTATAGTCTGGCTTTCTGGCATTGTGCCGGAGAACTTTAGTTTTAGCCATTAACATAAGATGTCCTAAAGTATCCATTACTTTAGATCTTTAACTAATTAATGTCAACGAAACCTTTTTGCAATTATCTTAATGCATGTGCCCTTAGGGTATTTCTAAAACAGCAAAGTACCTCTTTAGCTATGCGTTTAGGGCAGTGGTATGAAACTCTTTCATTGCTGCAATTTGATATTTCGCATATAAGATTTAGCCCACTAACTTTCTCCATTTCCAGCCCGTCTTTTCCAGCATCATCAAAGAAGGTTTCATTAGTCAGATCGTCACCTTGACAGGCTTTCAGGTAGGCCCAGGCAAGGTTTTCAGATCTAATTATGCCCTTATTAGCAGTGTAACTTTGAAGGAGAGCTTTCAGATGATCAAGGATAGGAACGTCCTGAAAGTAGCCTTTAATAGAAACAAAGACTATATCCTCGAAACCTGCTAATTTCAAACTTTGACGTCAAACCAAGGCAATCTCTGTAATTTGAACTTTCTCCATAAGAAGTTATAAAGTTGTGAAACCTTGCTGGGTAGCTTATAATTTTCGCGGGCACACCAAATACAAAACCAGGCGTTAATATCGTTAGGGTTTGCTTTAGTTAAATCAGGTACAGGATAGTTTATCATTCATGTATTATTTTTCCTTTTGAAATGATTCGAAGTTCGGATGTTACCTTTATCTCCCCAGGTTTACGCTTCAACAGATTTAGAAGCCTATTTTGAGGAGACTGAAATGCCACCACTGTTGTAACCTTTGCAATGTTATCAAGTGGCAAAGTTTCTTGCTTGTTTTCTAAAGAGGCAAGTTAGAGTTAGAATAGACTGCTTTTGGCACAAAAACATTTCCAACAGGAAGTATTAATATCAGTCTATTTCTAAATGCTGGATCTCTTACCAATAGGAACTATACGTTGTGTAATCAAACTGTTACTATTATTTAGTTAGGTATATTACAATTGCTACAGCTTTCGTTACAGTCAATACTATTTTAATTACAATCAATCACGCATAGAAGATAACATAATGTTGAGTAATGGAACTAAATCGGTGTGACGACCATGGAAAATGATCACTTCTTATGATTTTTGTCTTGAGACGATATCGTACACTTAAGGGGGGGGGGGCTACGAATTTCACTAAAAGTTCGATGTTGGAAAAGCTAGCCAGTCTTTTGTCACATAACAGTAGTAGGTTTGGTGTAAAATAGTTTAAAGTTTGAAAGAATTCCATGCAGCATAGCGTCCTGTAGAGCCATCAGAAGTTGGTGTTGTCGGTCCAAAGCTCGACATGGCACGTACACAAACTTCGAGATAGCAAGATACGGTACCCAACTTTTCCAGAAATAGTTCTGACATATAGCGCTTTGATATCGTGTAAAATAATCCTTAGATCAATGTATACTTTTCTGTGAGATACAATCAAAGTGCGAAAACTTGGGTGTTGTAGGTCTATACGGGTGGAGGCTAACTAACGTCTAATGAGCTGTGGTTTACCAAATGAACCCAACTTTGCTCCAATTAATACCCCAAGTATCTGTCTTAACTTATGTAAAAATGGCATGATTTCGTTAATCCCTGCGTTCGCAGTGCTAGATTACATTATCGATATTGTCGCTGTTATTTGGTGCCATTTCGAAGATGTGAGCCAATTACTCCAAATTACTTTGGCAGAATCGGCTGAAACTTTGCGCATTACAGGCCAGCGAGTGTACCAAGATATGCAGAAAGCTAGGTCACTAAACCTCGCTGCAGTGTTTGGAAATGCTAGATTGATTTCTCTAAGTATGGATGGCTATCGCTCCAAAAAACTCTAAGACAGTTGTAAGCGCATTCTGAACGAAGGAAGCGTCATATCGAAAAACGGATATCATATTCGGATTCAGCAGGTCAAATAACCCCTACAACCATCTTTTCGGCGAAATCGGAGACAAAAAATTTTTGACTCCATTTTTACTGCGCTTAGAATAGCTTTTCAGGGATAAAAATAAGGGTTATTTCTTAACAGAAAGTTTGCTAGCACACTAACCAGAAAGCCCAAGTCCTCGAAACCTACAGACAGTTTGTCCCTATTAGAGCCTAATATTTGCTATAAATCTGGGGTAGGCTAGGGGCTGTCAATTTTATTAAATCGAAAACGGCGCACGGTCACATCGCAACTTTTTGCAAAATTTCAAACTTTGAGCTGTTATAGCTGAAGAACGAAGCAACGTTCGAAAACCGGAATACTTTTATTATTTAGCACTTGTAACAGATAACATTCATGGCTGAAAGTTTCAGAATTGGTCAAACCGTTAATCCGCCATAGCTGAAAAAAGCTTTTTGAAAAATCCCATTTTTGCCACCAAAATTTGTACTTTGGCGTCCTGCCAAAAACGGTGTATATGAGATATATTGTTGCCCACCCTAAACTTTTTACTTTAATTTGTTGGCTAATGTTGGGGGGAAAAGTAGCTTTCTCCGACTATGTCGTGCCAACCCTTACGTAGCCCCCCCCTTAAGACGACACAGGAGTCCCGTAGAATGTGTAAGTCAACACTAGATTGGTTCTGTTAATTTCAGCTACTGATTTTAGATCAAAAGATGTTGGTCGCTTAATTTTCTACCATTAGATCTCAGTATCTGAAACTACCAGGATCACATGCAATAACTAAAACTTTGCTTCACTAGACATCTGAATATACAACAAAAAAGCAGTTAAATATGAATCATACCCAAATGATTGAAGAATGGTCTTAAATTTTTCAGCAATTTCCAAGAATGAATGCACACAATCAGATGGTTGCCTTTTGTGGTAAAGGAAGAGAGAGGTCCAAACACTTCATGCAAATTTTGCAGAAAATCTTGCACACTGTTATTTTCATACAATGAGGGAAATTTCTCTTCAAATCTAAAATAAATAGAAACTACATGAATGCTAATTAGATATCCGGTATGTCGGTGGTTGTTAACTTTGTCTTCTTTGATTTAGTTTAGGCACGATATTTCAGCTTTTGTTAACATTAATCCTATTAATGAAAGCCATCAGGACTTTGTAGGTTAGGTTTGTAGGTTCTTTAGAGGCACTGTATTGAAACATTAGCATTGAAATATCTGCAGTTTGATAGGTTTATAATTACCCATAATTCCGTTTTATTTCTATTTTCACCAATTTAAACATATTGGGAGTCTTCTCATCACACGATTCAGTTCCAGCATATTTTACTTAAGTAAACAGGTAGTCTAAGTAGTAATCCAGAAATCAGGAATAATGAACTCAAGCTTAATTTTTAATGAAAAAAGGGTAAGTTCGGAAACGGGAGTAGGGTCGGGGTCGACTAATCGTGTCCCTTCATTAGTTATGTTGCAGATGCAGAGGCATAGATTATCTGCTTCTCGTTGTGAAAGGGGTTCATCAACCCATCACACCAAACGAAAAGCTGCCATTTGATTGGTTAAGTGGCTGAACCCGACAGTTGTAGTCGTGCTTTCTGGCCACAGCAATGTTAAGCCCAGTTAATGCCAAGAAGCTTACTCTTCTTCTCATTAGGTTTTGCTAGTCTTGTTGAAATGGTAACTCACATCTCACTGTTCTCCCGTAATCCAGGGATCGTTGTGTAATCTTCAGGAGGAGGCTGAAAAAGATAAATTCAGAAGCTAGCAATTGTTTTGCAAAAAAATAAGAGCTGGTTTGGGCTGTACAGCTGGACATTTTGTATGTTCTGATTCAGCAAAATTATTCTGCAAAAGATTTTATATATACTAATTTTACCATGAATACCAAACACATATACAAATACTATTACTAACTGTTTGCCTGATTGATACCTATCAGATTGTTGACATCTCAAAAATATCAAAAAACCAAAAAACATACAATAAGATAACCTAATCACCTATCGGGTAAATGAGCTCACCTGGAACTCATTACGTCTGAAATTTCCACACTCTTTCATTGCAACGGTGTCAGTCAATAGATTCAAAAATCAAAACCCTAGATTCAACTAGGTACATAAGAAGTCGAGCTGTGATGAGTTCTAAAACTGTGAACTTCATCTTAATGCTAATTCGAGTAGCAGATTTTTTCTAAAAAATAATTTAATTTTATTAGCTATGTACACTTTTTGCTGTATATATTCTAACCTTTGGGATATATTTCCATAACAAGATAGCAACCAGCAGTGCAATTAAATTGAGGCATATAAACAAAAGATAATCCCACATTGATTACCTGAAATTTAATAAAAAAACAAAAGGAACAGAAGCAAAATCAATTTTTTACGTCTTTACATTTACTTTAGGACGTTTACTTTATTTTACAGCTTTACATGTTTGCATAGGTCTTGAAGATTGGAGTCCTAAAGGTACAGGAACCACATTTTTGGGTTATAAAAGCTCTTAATCAAAATATACAAGTCTTATCCTTTGTACAATATACCGTCATCCATATAATTGCCTGTAGATACCTAATCCTGAAATTTATTGCAACCTTGCAATATTAATATATAGCTAGTTAATTTAAAGTACATTTTTAAACTAGTATGTGCATATAAATAAAAGAAGGACCAGTCGCAGCACCTTCTACACCTACTGACAAATTACAACTTTTTATTTATATTCAGACAAACACTGCTAAATGTACTTCAAAAATGTTAAAATATGCAGTTAGTTATACAATTTCAGCATGGTGTACTAAAAGAATTCAAAGCACACATTTTAAAGATAAGAATAACACAGCTGCAGCATAGCAACGCTTGTCGACACAGTCACACAACGCAGCAGTGAAGCACTGAAATGTAATACCTGCGCAATTTGCCCATTCGGTGGTTGACTAACACTGATAATCCAATTAAAACTTTCAAAAACTATTAAAAATTTCTTTTTCTCATTCGTTTCTTCTTCTCGTTTATTGGCAGTTTTTATTAACTTATTTCGTACATAAAATATAAAGGCATGACAGATCATGAATCACCATATCAAATTTGTACGTACAGTCTTGCATTGCTCTTAGCTTGCCCAAAATAGGTACGCTAAGCTCACTGACTAATTGACAAATCTTGGCACTAAATCGCAAAGTTAGCCAGTTTTTTCGCCAGGTAATCTGCAGGCACAGCATGGTGCTTTACTTCAGCAATGATTAGTTCATATTGATGTTAACGTTAGCCTTTATTACGCTTAAGCGATTAAAATAGCTCCATCGTTTCACTCCTGCATAGATTATTAGTCCAACTTTTGTAGGTAAAGCTTTGGTTGGACTGAGCTTTTCAAAAACAAGAGTTTCAAATGTTTCTAAGAGTTCTTTGTTTTCCAAGGCAAAGAGGGTAGCTTAGCTTATTCACCAATAGAGAAAAACTGAAAGGAAATTTAAAGCCAACCTTCTGCAGTTGCATGCCGTTGCCGAACTGTGATTAAAGCGCAAAGAGATCAGAGCAAAGAGAGTGTCCGTTTGACCCATTTCAATTGCCTCCCACTTCTAAAAAGTCGAAGTCGAACAATTTCACAAGATTTTCTCTGGATAATAAAAAGAAGAATCCTTTAGGAAATATATTTTAGTATATGGTCGGGACGGGAGCCTATCAGCCGACGCTCCAGCTTCAGATGACCAAATGAAAATAAAGTTGATCAATTTTTTCGTAGGGATATTTTCTTAATAACAGCTATATTGTTAGTTTTCAAGGATATCTTGCGTTTCAAGGATCCCTGCCCTAACTTTCGATTTTATGACCAATAACTTCAAATTTTTGTATGGATGCATGATGAAGGCTGATGAATTCAGAAATTTTAAAATATCTTTATACTTGATAAGGGGATATATAAAGGGGATGAAAAACCTTTTGGTACCGATTTTTCTGAATACTTGCATGTAAGGATTTTCTGGTGCGTTGAGCACGAATCTAAAATCCGTTTTCTGATTCAGCTTTACGTTAGCTTAGTGTAAACTAAAATTGTAAGTTTGAGCAGGAAGCTTTTCCTGGTCCTGAGCTAACGAATAGCTGAATCGATAAACGGATTTCACATCCGTGCTCAGTGCTTTTGAATACGGCTGTAAACCGGGAACAAAAATTTTTTATCTCCTTGGTCCTCCCCTTATTCTAAATTGGAACATTTTTTAATTTTAAAAATTTAAAATTTCTGAATTCATCAACCTCTAGACTCTAGAGTGCATCCATACAAAGTTTCACACTTATTCGTAAAAATGGAGGGCTGGGGAAAAGTGCAAGAGATCCGTTTCTAGAATTTTTTAAGGAAGAACCAAAAATATATATCAGGCTCTTCTGAATTGAATTATTGACACATTTGAATTTCATCAAGAGTTTCCTGATATCAGAGAAATTTAGAAATCCATTTCTTCAGCAATTTTACAACATTATAACGAGTTCTTTGAATTCACCAATGCACATTATTAGTTGTTTGGTAATTTATGTAAGAATGCTATATTTGGGATACCTAACTAAGTGCGTTCGCATAATAATTCATTAGATCCTGCTTGTCACGGACAAATTTAGGGGGAAAATTAATTTCCATAGGCCAAGGAACGTGCACTGCACCGCACGCATTAATTGCACCATTAGGAGCTTTTTTGCATACATATAGGTGCAGTTTAAAGACGGCTTCAGTATTAAAATATTTGAATCCGTCAGCAACTTGTCGTAAGATTTGGCTGCAATTTTCAGTAAGATTAATTAGTGCATAGTTTTCATTTCTAAAAGATTGCATTGACGTCTTAGTTTGTAGGTTGACTTTTCTCGAAAAGTGACACTATTGCTTCGGGTAAGATAATATTCTGATTCTTCACTATATGTTTGTCTATGCTTGATCAGATTCGATAATTAAACCAACAGATCACAAAAACCTGTGATGAATTGATGTTATCGTGAAACGTATGATTTATTAAAATGTACTAAATACAAAGAATCGTGCGACAAATCCAATTTTGTGAGCTTAGACTTATAGAAGCTTAGTGCTATGGTTAAAAATCTGTTATAAACGAATGGTAGTATTGCTTCTGTGACCAACACTGATAATTTTTTCATGCGTTTCGTACACAACATTGACTATATTTTACATATATAGCCCTATGAGTTTCAAGAAGATAAGTAAAAATAATTTGAGTTCGAAATCAGGCAAAGAAAAGATATTCAGATTCCAAGCAACGAACCAGCGATGGAACCGGGTCACCGGGTCAGTTCGGGTCACTTTTTGGACCGGGTCACCGGTTGTATTTGAGGCCGGCCGGCCGGCCGGACAATCGCCGGCCGGCCCAGCCGAAACCATCGGCCGGCCGTCGGCCGGCCGGCTACCGCCCTAGAGCAGTTTGCAGTGCTGTTATTAGAACTGCTAAGATATTTATTTTCGGATGCTATCTTAAGAAAAATAGCACAGTATAGCATAAAAAATTAGCAAAACTAGATTTGGAGTCCATTTTAAGCTTAGTTGCTCTATTTTGTAAATTTCTGATTAGTGATTTGTATCCTAGCCGGCGGTCGGCCGGACGGCCGGTCGGCCGTTAGCCGGCCGGCTTCACCGGCCGCTGTCCGGCCGGCCTCAAACACTACACCGGGTCACCGGATCAAGAGCTTCGACCCGGTCTTGACCCGGTTTTCTGAATTTACCTGAAATTGTAGAAATTTTTGGCTTACCAAACCAAAAATTTAGATGAAATTTTTGTTCGATACTAAAATTTTAGGTAAAATTTTTGTTCGATGTACAATATTAATTTGCTTTTAATTATTGTTTAGCTTTTTAGTTTTAGCTTTTTAAGTTCTATGATTATTGCATAACTCTATTTAGTACAATACTGTTTGCAGTTTGTTTTCGCAACCAAGATAAACTTTGAAGGTAAATGAACAATTTAATTTAATTTAACTCACAATGAAATGAAAACCAAATTTTTAAAGTACTCCGTGTTTTTAGACAAGTACTCATATTAGACCCTGCAAAATTTCGCAGACGGATAAATTATTGGTTTTGCAACTAATTTCTGCATAAATTTAGAAAATGATACAGCTATGTATGCTATTAAACGCATTTCAAGAAAACCTAGAGCAAACATATGTATGCCTGTCATAGTTATTCTTCTCAAAGTGGTTATGAAACATGGACGCCAAAAAATTTAGCGTTCTTAGGCAAAATCGAATTTTTTGCAACTTTGGAATTTTCTGGAAAACTAGGTCATCGGTCACCGGGTCACCGGGTCAGGGCAGGGCTCAACCGGGTCACGTCACCGGGTCACTGGATCAAGCCTAGGTGACCCGGTTATATCACTGAGCGAAACTTATTAATGTTGAAGGCTATATCATTAAAGGTCATGTACACTAGTGGTATCTGGTATTGAGATTAGTTTCCATTGTTTGTGGTAAATTTCCTGCCACAAGCAATTCCGTTTCCTATGCTCAACACATGTCGAAGCCATACTTAAATTTTATATATAGAGCAACATAAGCAAAACGATTGTTTGTTGCATGGACTGTCAGTGGACGTGGTGTGTCCGGGGATGAATCCGCCATCGTGGTTGAAACAAGTAATTCCGAAGTATAACAAATAGGATTGTTAGTCTATTTCCTTTCTTGATTGCCCAAAATTAGGAAATAGGACGACAAACAAACGAAAGTCTATCCTACTTCTTATTTGGAAGGACTAAATTTAGGATTTAGGACGACAAACTATTGTCTAATGTTTATTTTAAGCAGCCCCACAACTTTGTTAAATGTAAGCCAAAATTGGACTAAAATTAATTTTCTATTTCCTATCGATACAATATTTCCCGTCACAAGAATAACCTACAAAGTTGAATTTCCCTTGTCTCCAGCACTGGCACAGCTGGATCGCAAGTGTAGCGCAGAGGTATCTCCGGCGGCAGCCGCTGCGGTGGTGGATGTAACTGTTCTCCCAAACTCCCTTGAACACCTTGATCCGGCTGCTGTTGCCATGAAACGTTGAACTAATTTGTGAAATCTTGCCGATTTCGAAATTTCGTTTGATCCTTTGATTTCACGTGGGCATATCTGGTCGTGCCTGGCTGGGTTTAATTTTTCTTTGTTCACCAAGTCTTTATATTTGTTTCGTTCCGATTTTGGGCTAACCGTATCCTGCCTGTTGTTGGACTGCAAGTATTTGTTGATTTAATAGCATCAGGAATCTAAACACAGCATAATACAAACAAACGGCACCAAAACCCGTATGTCAAAAACGTACGATAGTTTCCTCTAAGTTTGCTCCAAACATTGTAACAATCTCCCCGTGCTTACTGAGTGTTCGCAACAATTCAAACAGGTTGATTTGTGCAGTTCTTGAAATTTTCCCGATCTTGAAATTTTTTGTATTTTTTCGTTTTGAATTATTTAATCTTTTTATTTATTTGGCATGCACTCCAAGGTTGCGAACTTTTTATTTTTGCCTTTTAGGTCTGTTTACCATTTTAGCATTAAATTAATTTGATTTTTACGATTTTGTGCTTTCCAGGGCTAATTTGCTGTGGAATACAAGGGTAATTCAGTTTTTCGGGTTCTCGGGTTTTTATCGATTTATATCCAAATTTTGTGGTTTACCTCATACTTGTCGCAGGCACGGGCTTTTGGTGCCGTTTGTTTGTATTATGCTGTGTTTAGATTCCTGATGCTATTAAATCAACAAATACTTGCAGTCCAACAACAGGCAGGATACGGTTAGCCCAAAATCGGAACGAAACAAATATAAAGACTTGGTGAACAAAGAAAAATTAAACCCAGCCAGGCACGACCAGATATGCCCACGTTAAATCAAAGGATCAAACGAAATTTCGAGAAATCGGCAAGATTTCACAAATTAGTTCAACGTTTCATGGCAACGGCGGCCGGATCAAAGTGTCCAGGAGTTCTGGGGTGGTGCATCCCACCGCACCTTCTGCCTCAGTATTGCTAGTGCTGGAGACAAGGGAAATTCAACTTTGTAGGTTATTCTTGTGACGAGAAATATCGATAGGAAAATAGAAAATTAAATTTTAGTCAAATTTTAACTTACGGTGAACAAAGTTAAACGAGCTTTTTATACTTTTAAAATAAACAATAGACAATAGTTTGTCGTCCTAAATCCTAAATTTAGTCCTTCCAAATAAGAAGTAGGATAGACTTTCGTTGGGTCTTTCCCATTATCCCCCCCCATAGCTCCGAAGAAGTGCCGAAGAAGCACAATTTGACGGATTGACTGGAAATTTGGTAGGGGTAGGTTTTCGGACCTGCTGATTTCAAAAATGCAAAAATTTTAAATTTTTAAAAAATTTTAAAATTTTAGTTTGGTAAGGGGGACCAAGGGGAACCGAAAAATTTTTTGGAAATTTTTTTGCTGAAAACTTGTTTCAGGGGTTTTCTGGGGCCCTGATCAAGAATCTGAAACCAGTTTTTCGATTCAGCGTTTTGTTAGCTCAGGACCAGGAAAAGCTTCCTGCTCAAACTTACAATTTTAGTTTACACTAAGCTAACGTAAAGCTGAATCAGAAAACGGATTTTAGATTCGTGCTCAACGCACCAGAAAATCCTTACATGCAAGTATTCAGAAAAATCGGTACCAAAAGGTTTTTCATCCCCTTTATATATCCCCTTATCAAGTATAAAGATATTTTAAAATTTCTGAAATTTTCTGGGGCCCTGATCAAGAATCTGAAACCAGTTTTTCGATTCAGCGTTTTGTTAGCTTAATATAAGCTAAAGTTTTAAGCTTAAGATGTAAGCTTCGAAAGCTTGAATCGAAAAACCGATTTCAGATTCGTGATCAGCACCCCAGAAGACCCCTATATACATCTTTTCAGCAAAATCGAAGACAAAAAATTTTCGGTTCCTCTTGGTCCCCCCTTACGAAACTAAAATTTTAAAATTTTTAAAATTTTTTAAAAATTTAAAATTTTTGCATTTTTGAAATCAGCAGGTCCGAAAACCTACCCCTACCAAATTTCAAGTGAATCCGTCAAATTGTGCTTCTTTGGCACTTCTTCGGAGCTATGGGGGGGATAATGGGAAAGACCCCTTTCGTTTGTTTGTCGTCCTATTTCCTAATTTTGGGCAATCAAGAAAGGAAATAGACTAACAATCCTATTTGTTACTTCAGAATTACTTGTTTCAACCACGATGGCGGATTCATCCCCGGACAGTGGTGGCCATTCTAAGTTCAGGCTAAAGTAGGAATGAATATAGCGAATTTTGAGTTTTCGCGCTAATGCTGGCGCTTTGATAGGGTGAATGCGCTGCCTTCTTAGCTCGTGCTCGCCTACTTCCTAAGTTCTATTTCCTACTTTGGTTCGAATTTAAACTTTAGCGGAGTAGCATTGTCACGTGGTCCAGCGTCGCTATGAAACCTAGTGAGTTGATGTTTCAGCTCTACTGTAGCTATATATTTTTAAGAAATCTGATATCCACACAAACTGTTAAGTTTTATTTTAATTTTACTACTTTTTAAATTAATTTATTTTAAAATAGGTTTAGACAGTCTAAAAAATAAATTACAAATCGAAGTTCAGTTCGAAGTTCGGATGTTCACGTCAGTGCTTGAATAATTTGAGATTTAGAAAGTAATTGCTAGTTAATACAAAATTTATTTAGCTAATGAAGTATAAAAGTTGGGTTTGTCACGGTGTGATTTTTCTCCCTTGAATAATTACACCAGTATGAATTTTCCCGGGGGGGGGGAATTTGCATCAATGCAAGAAATAATGCAGATTTCAGTTTAAGTTGAGTTTGGCTCATAATTGAAGCAACAAATTATGCTTTGAAGATGGAATATGATTAGCGTAATCCGCCAAAATAATTAATCATTACTTGCATTTGATAAACCTTAATAAGGAAATAATTAAATAGCTGATAGCTTCTAATCATTCTTGGGCTTCTAATATTTTATGTTTTCATTTATAAGTAAAAATAAATAACATTAGATATGGTAGATTTAATGTCCGAGTTCGAATCTTTAAGTTGAACAAATATAATTTAATTTTAAATTTTTTAAATTTTGTTGAATTAAATTGGAATTAAAATTTTCAGTTTTTAAATTGAAATTTCATTAATTAATTAATTAATTTCATTAATCTAAATTTTGTAGGCTTTTCTTGCAAATTTTCCGTAGGAAAAGATTTCACCGTTGACCTGTATGTACAGTACAAATCAGAATCAAGTACCTATGAAGCCAGCTTCAGCTTCGCTTGATGCCAGACTTGATTCATGAAGCTGATGCTGAAGCTGGCTTCTGTTATGTTATGTTTCATTACTTGCTTTTTGTATACTTAAAGTCAGTTACAGCATAAAAGCTGACTTTACGTAGGGGTGGAAAGCAGGAGCGGGCCGAGCAAAAGGAGTGAATAGATGAAAGGCGAAAGAGATTTGACCAAGTATAAAATGGAAAGTAAAAGGCGGGGCATCTACAGGGGATAAGCCGCTAGAAAAGTGAAAGATTAGGTAAAAAAATACGTGAGAATTAAGAGTTGTAAAAGAATAAGAGATAGAAAAAAGTACCGATAATCTGATATTCGAGTGAAATAGCAATGGGAAAGTCGTGGGGGAAAATTTGAGATAGTTAATAAGTAATGGGTAGGAAAATTCAATATAAGGAGTTAAGGAATGAGAAAAAAATGAAACAAGAATCCAAACAAGCACACCATACCAGTCGACAAGGGAAAATAGTAGATAGTGAGGTCCTTTATAAAAGCAGTCCAGCACAAGAAATTCTTAAAGCCCTCACCGGTTTTTGTACCTAAGAGTCTTTTCATTTCGTAGAGAGTTTAGTTGCAATTGATACAAAAAAGGACCCAACCGCCTTAGTATCGATTTATACTTGGTCCACATAATAACAGAAGTCAGCTTCAGCATCAGCTTCTTGAATCAAGTCTGTCAAAATGCAGTTGAAAAGAGAAGTTAAGGTAGAAAGTAGGAGTTTAAATAAAAAGAAAAATAATAGTAGGGTAGTTTAGGGATTAAGTATAAAAAGAAGTAAATAAAGGAAAATAAAAGAAGCCAAGTTAGACAAGAAATTAAGCGAAGCTGAAGCTGGCTTCATAGGTACTTGATTCTGATTTGTACTGTAGTTGATACTAAAATTTCCATAATGTCAATTATTTTTTAGTTTTTTATTTTTACTTAGAAATAAGATATCAGAAGCCATTAATTAATGAAATTTCAATTTGCAAGCTGAAAATTTTAATTCCAATTTAATTCAACAAAATTTAAAAAATTTAAAATTAAATTATATTTGTTCAACTTAAAGATTCGAACTCGGACATTAAATCTACCATATCTAATGTTATTTATTTTTACTTATAAATGAAAACATAAAATATTAGAAGCCCAAGAATGATTAGAAGCTATCAGCTATTTAATTATTTCCTTATTAAGGTTTATCAAATGCAAGTAATGAATAATTATTTTGGCGGATTACGCTAATCATATTCCATCTTCAAAGCATAATTTGTTGCTTCAATTATGAGCCAAACTCAACTTAAACTGAAATCTGCATTATTTCTTGCATTGATGCAAATCCCCCCCCCCCGGAAATTTCCTACTTGTGTAATTTTTCCGGGAGGGGGGGAAATCCACACCGGTGTAGTTTTTTCGGGGGGGGGAATTTTCAAGGGAGAAAAATCACACCGTGACAAACCCAACTTTTATACTTCATTAGCTAAATAAATTTTGTATTAACTAGCAATTACTTTCTAAATCTCAAATTATTCAAGCACTGACGTGAACATCCGAACTTCGAACTGAACTTCGATTTGTAATTTATTTTTTAGACTGTCTAAACCTATTTTAAAATAAATTAATTTAAAAAGTAGTAAAATTAAAATAAAACTTAACAGTTTGTGTGGATATCAGATTTCTTAAAAATATATAGCTACAGTAGAGCTGAAACATCAACTCACTAGGTTTCATAGCGACGCTGGACCACGTGACAATGCTACTCCGCTAAAGTTTAAATTCGAACCAAAGTAGGAAATAGAACTTAGGAAGTAGGCGAACTAAGAAGGCAGCGCATTCGCTCTATCAAAGCGCTAGCATTAGCGCGAAAACTCAAAATTCGCTATATTCAATCCTACTTTAGCCTGAACTTAGAATGGCCACCACGTCCACTGACAATGGACCACCAGTGGTTACTTTCCTTGAACAGATAAGAGAAAATCACTTATCATTATCAACTAATTTCTTCCTATTTCCCATGAGTGAAAGTCAGGTACAAGAAGACAAAAAGAATGAAACTACTGGCACGTACAAGGGCTCTCATTAATTTTATCTCTGTTGGAGCGTTGCTGCAGATGGAGCAATTCGGTCCATTGCAATTTATTAAAACTGTCAATTTATCTTTTAGTCAACTAACAAACTATGTGCACTATTATATCAACGGATTCACTATTTATTGGTTATCTTGAATTTTAGTCTCCTCACTCTTGCCATGAAGAAAATTCATGATTTCACTATTCAGTTTGATGGAAAGACCAATATTTATAAAGGTGGTGATGTACTGAGTGGGATGGTGACTTTAAGTCTACGGGACACTCTCAGATGCGACAGTGTTATCATCAGGTTCCGTGGAAGTGCTCGAATTTTCTGGACAGACAGTCATTCGAAAGTGAAGGGACAGCAAAACGAAGCCCAAGCTCATAGAAACGAGAAGACCTACTATGATCAGAAGCAAAGCCTTTGGGTCTATGATCCCAACGCCCGACCCATGACGCCGAAAATGCAACGAGCCTTCCAACAGCAGCGACGAAACAGCGATCGATTCAAGCCGAAGCTCGAAAGAGGTAATCACGAATGGGCCTTCCGCTTTGAACTACCTAAGGATATCCCCACTTCCATTCAAGCCGCTGCTGGTTTTATCGAACACTCGGTAAAAGTGATGCTGATGATTGGGGATAAAATTGAGCACTCTCGGAAGGAATATTTTGCGGTAATTCAGCCGGTTTTGCTGGCGGAAAGGCAGGAACTGCAGGTTCCTGTTATCAAAATCGAGAAATGCCAAACGGCCAACGGTCTGGCGTGTATTCGAAATACGGCGGATTTGCTTGAAGCCAATGTGATCATTGATAAATCTGGTTATATTCCTGGCGAGCCGATTTGCATAAGCTTGGAGATCGATAACCACAGCGGTACTCAACCGAAGTATGCTGTAACCGCTCTCTTACAGCATATCACCTGTTATGCAAGTGAACCGAAGCCAGCCAGCAAAAGGGCCACACACGAAGTTGCGCAAACTCAGGTGCCTTTGCAACCAGTACCTGAAATTGAGAAAAAGTGGGAATTCAAGCTCTGGATTCCACCGATCATACCCAGTTTTAAGGAAAAAGATGTTATGGAAGCAAATTACGAACTGATCGTCAAACTTTGTTCCAAGAAAAAAGACACTTTAATGACCCTCAACTTTCCAGTTGAGATTGGAACTGTAGCTATTGACGCCGGAACGATGATGCGACGTGGTTCGATTTTGCCATCCTATGACTCTTTCGGCGGATTGAGTAAGTTACATTTACCTTCTTTAAAACAGAACCGACACCAAAACCTAACATTCGATAATCGGCGGATTTTGCTGAATTCAATTTTGGCACTATAGTACGACCAAAAAATGTGTATACAAACTTCGACCGTCTATAGCAGATTAACCTTTGGAGTAAACCTCAACAATGTATATATTTTTAGAATCCTCAGGAACCCGAGATTTCGAAAATCCGGAAAAATCCGGAATTCCGGATTTCATTCACGGAAAATCTAAAATTTTTAGTTTTTCGCCAAATTTTTATCGCTATCAACATTTTGTTTCCACGATCGAATGGAGCTGGTTCCGCTGCATATTTTTGCTCTTAGAAGTTTTTCACGAAAATGCACCCAATTTCCGGATTTCCGGGTTTTAAAAATTTCCGGATTTTAAAAATTTTCTCCAATACCCACAAGATGGGTATCATTCGAAAGCTCTTATCGAGCTGAACAACTTTTGTAATAGAATTAACTCTTGAAAATGCACACAATTCCAGGAATTCGAGAAAACCGGATTTTTCCGGATTTAAAAAATTTTCTCCAATACCCCACAATATGGGTATCATTCGAAAGCTCTTGATAAGCTGAACAAATCTTGTAATAGAACCAATGTCTGAAAATGCACCCAATTCCCGAAATTCACGAATTCCGAATTTCACTTTAGCTTGGAAGGTATTAGCGAATTCCGAGAACTGCGCTCATTTCTGCGAGTTGGTTCTATTACAAGATTTGTTCAGCTCATCAGGAGCTTTCGAATGATAGCCATATTGTGGGGTATTGGAGAAAATTTTTAAAATCCGGAAAATCCGGTTTTCTCGAATTCCGGGAATTGTGTGCATTTTCAAGAGTTAATTCTATTACAAAAGTTGTTCAGCTCGATAAGAGCTTTCGAATGATATCCATCTTGTGGGTATTGGAGAAAATTTTTAAAATCCGGAAATTTTTAAAAAGCGGAATTCCGGAAATTGGGTGCATTGGGAGCAAAAATATGCAGCGGAACCAGCTCTATTCGATCGTGGAAACAAAATTTGGAGAGTGATAAATATTTGGCGAAAAACAATTTGGCGAAAAACTAAAACACTTAGATTTTCGGTGAATGAAACCCGGAATTCCGGATTTTTCCGGATTTTCGAAATCTCGGGTTCCTGAGGATTCTAAAATATATATGTCGAAGCCAAATAGACAAATGTGCCAGATAGCTATCTGGCATAAAATTCTTGCCAGATAGCTATCTGGCATGCCAGATAGCAAAATAAGATTGAAACGTCTTTATTTGACTATCTGGCGTGCCAGATAGTTATCTGGCGTAAATTTCAAGGCATTTGTCTATCTGGCATAGAGTCAAGTTGCCAGATAGACAAATGCCTTCAAATTATGCCAGATAGCAAAATGTAAACAGAAAAGGACAATGATGGCAATTAAGTGTCATTGTCAGTGTCATTAAGTGAAAAATTGTTATTTAATGAGAACATGATTCCAATGTAATTTCTATGTAATTGTCAAGCTTTGAATTAACTTTCTAACTGTAGAATTTAATTCTTACTGGATTACACAAGTTCTGATGACAGTTTATTTGATAAATTATTAATTAATTTCTTAAGTCAAAGTCACTTTCTTAGGTCAAAGTCACTTTCTTAGGTCAAAGTGACTTGTTGGAACAGGTGGAGCCGGCATGACAGTGATTTGTGCAAACCATGCAATTTTGCTTGCATTTGCACTGAAATGTCTTACACCGTTGAAAGAAAGATAAGAAAGTGACTTTGCCTTAAGAAATAATTAAAAATTTAACAAATAAACTGTAATCAGAACTTGTGTAATCCAGTAAGAATTAAATTAATCTTCTATGTTCTCATGTTCTCATTAAATAATAATTTTCATTTCTGACACTTAATTGCTATCATTGTCCTTTTTTGTTTACATTTTGCTATCTGGCATAATTTGAAGGCATTTGTCTATCTGGCAACTTGACTCTATGCCAGATAGACAAATGCCTTGAAATTTACGCCAGATAACTATCTGGCACGCCAGATAGTTAAATAAAGACGTTTCAATCTTATTTTGCTATCTGGCATGCCAGATAGCTATCTGGCAAGAATTTTATGCCAGATAACTATCTGGCACATTTGTC
>JASAND010010403.1:0-24699 GCA_030248195.1 Trissonchulus latispiculum
GTCTGTAGATAACATGACCGCACCAACGCAACTCCGAAACTCCAAAAGTAGGTAGGTTAAGATAAGAATTAACCTATTAAATTCAAGAGGAAACATCGGTTACCGTAATGATAATTGTGAGCAATATTCCTACATCAATACAATTTTAGTTTCGTTTGTTCTTTCGTTAGTGCATACGTGCATACAGCAAAAAGTAACGAAAAGTTCCTAAGTAGGCGTTGTTGGCCACCTCCTCTGTCACTAAATTTATAGAGATCTATGTACTATAGGGAAATAGGACAGTATAAAACTGTGATACTAAAGTTTAAAGATGTAAACTGAGGTAAACATGCGAAATTAAACGAGTTATTGATTGTTAATAAAAATAAATTCTCAAAAACTTATCTGTGAGCCACCATTTTTGTCAGCACTTGATCAGATCCCCACATATCTGATTGACTCGCGTCGGACATATATATGCTAAAATGCGTCATTTCAAAGTTCCCATGATTTGCATTAGAAAACCAAACTTTGGATGCAATAACCCCAGTTTCCGACAAATATTTTATATGGTATTTGGCTTGTACCTAAACTATATATCAAAATCAACAAAATCCTTGATCATCGAAAAATTTGTTAAAATGCCAGTATTGTGTCATTTGAAGTAAATTTGAGTTGCAAATTAAACGGTAACAATTAATAAAATGTAATTTTTTGATTTATAGCAGGAAACAACGACTTTTACTAAAAATAAAATGTCGTAAAAATAAGAAATCTGGTATTAATTTGCTCAGAATTATTCCTAGGAATGTGTTTTCGCACTTAATTTTGTCTTCGGTTAGAGCCAGTATTTCTATTTATTTGAAACAAATTTACATGTAAACAAGTAGGCCCCAAAAGGGGCAGTATTCCTTTATAGACCTTTTCTCTATTCAATTGCAAAATTGTTTTTGTAAGAAACTCCAGGTTTTGTTTACAATTTCACTTGGCTTCCCTCATCAGGGAGAGCAAGCCTAAGCTTGCCATGCCTGGCTGAACTTGTGATGTCCAGCGTAAGCTAGTACCTACATATCTACCTAATGCACCGATGTGTAGCGCCCAAGCTACACTGGTGCTCAAAAATCTGCAACCGTTTAGATTGCTGGCAGTCGAAGACTGAGCGACGGCTCTCAGTTCTGTTCCTTAAATAGATTCTAAACCTAATTTGCATAATCCAAATACAAAAAATCTGACCTAAGCTAGCCCTGTGTTGAAGATAGGGCTTCTAAATGGAGAAATGACTCACTATGCACTAAACATATAAGTTTCCATTTTATACATTCCTGCTCCAGCAGGAATAAAAATACGAACGCACATTAGGGATATTTGCGCAACAAGCTATTTTCGGGCAACGCACTTTAGGCACTGATCACTTGTTCCATTCCAGTAAAATCGGAATTTTTCAGTTTTAGTAGGGTCAAATCAGGAGTTGTTAACATTTTTGGAATCAGCAGGTTCCAACGAACAAATTTCATAGCTGACAAATTAAACGTGGCTAAGTATTAAGGTTGTTAGGACCATAAAGCCGATTTTGGGACACTGCATGAAATTTGGCGGACATGCGTGTTTTATTCAAAGCATATTGAATTCGGTAGCACTGTGCACGATTAAAAAACTTGTAGGAAATAATTTTTACACCATTGTATAGAGCTTGAGTTGAGTTGAGTAGACCTTCTCAGAAATGTCAAAACTTTAGGATATCTCCCATTTTGTAGCACACGAGATGAGTTTAAATGGCTCAGTGACGCCCTTTGGGGTGTAACGCAGATTGGGCGTACCATAATCATTCATTGCACCGAATAAGTTTAAGAATCAATTAGACTAGCTAACTAGCAGTTGTCCAAAAATTGCAGATACATACATACATACATACGTATGTATATATGTCTTCTGCTAATCCGCTGTTATTCCTAAAGTAGGAGAAAAAGGTCCGTATTCGTCGTCCTATGTGCTGTGCCTGCGAAGTGGCTTAGGCGTTTGACAAACAATCCGACAGTCCGTGATTCGAGTCCCCGTAGGGTTACCGCTTACCATTGTTCAGCATGTGTTTATATGATGTGTTTGAACTAAAACGCATCTGATTGGCTAATCGCCTGCCTACCTTATGTCAAATTTACGTGTATAAGTGGACCCCCCGAGATTTCGGGGGGGGGGGGTCCCGCTTAGCGTTGTTAAGCGTGTGTTTATATGCAGTCGAACTGAAAAGCCTCAGCTACCGCAATCCTCATCAGTGCTTTTTAGTTCAGCTGCATATAGGCTTTAGTTCATATAGGCTGCATATAGGCTTTAGTTCAAACGCATATAAACACATGCTGACTAACGGTAAGCGGTACCCCCCCCCCCCCCCCGAGATTTCGGTTCGGCCTTAATGTGTCGAACATCTCGCAGGCCATTTCCATTAGGAAGGGCCAAGCTTCGAACTCTTCCTATTATATATATACTCTTGGCTGATCTCAATAGTTGTCTATTGAGTAGACGAAAGACGAACCTAGGAAAGCCCATCCACTCCAGAAAATCAATTCGATAATTCATTTTACCTATCTGAATCGAATGTGAGTCTAGGAGTAGGATCTAAACCCGAAGTTTCCATTTTTGGCCTTCCGTTCCGATCTCACCATCACGTCAAAGGTCAATTGTCGACGGTTCAATTGGTTAAAAGCTTTCTCAGCTCCACTCAAACTGGTAACATTAATCTTTAAATTTTAAAAAAGGAAAGTAATCACTCAAGAATCGAAAGCTCTGGCTCTGGCAATATTTTTGCCGTTAGTCTAATGTCGAAAAATCGATGGAGAACACCAATACACGTAGATTTTAAGAAAACCCAAAATTTGAAACCGACAAAAATATCTCCGTGTAAAATGCTTCGATTCACAATAAATTTAGCCCATCACACTACTCTAGCTCCTTTAAAGGTCACACCCCAGCTCTTGCAAACTTAGGCTGAATGCTAACGTCGTTCGCTGAAATCACAGATCTTGGGGCCTATTTCTTTAAAGATTAAAAAGGTCGGATTAAACGGACTAAAAATCAGTCGGATTAAAATTTTAATTTATATTTCTTTAATGCAGGATTAAACGGATTAAACGGATTAAAATTAACTCGTTTAATCCGACCATTTTTAATCCGCAGATTAAACGAGTTGATTTTAATCCATTTAATCCGTCATTAAAGAAACAGCGATTAAAAATTTTAATCCGCCAACTTTTTATCCGTTAAATTCGCGTAGCTGCACGAGGATTAAAAGTTAGTTGAAAATGCAGGCGGAGGATTAAACGGATTAAAATTAATCTTTAAAGAAACAGCGATTAAGCAGGTCGGATTAAAATTAACTCGTTGAGTTTTTAATCCAAAGTGTGAATAAAGAAACAGGATTAGATTAAAATTTTAATCCTAGGTGCATTAAAGAAATAGGATTAAATTTAATCCGTTTAACTCGTTTAACTCGCTGGATTAAATTTTAATCCGTTTAATCCGAGGTGCTGTTTCTTTAATGCGGATTATTTTTAATCTAATCCGTTTAATCTTTAAAGAAATAGGGCCTTGGAAAGGAAACAGCAGTCTGTACAGCGCTGATCCTATTTCCATATAGTAAAGGGACTGAAAGTGGGTCACTTTTTGGAGACGTGCAAAGTTAACCACAGGGCTGTTGCGCGGCCTTCCTCAGAAAAAAGGAATAAAAAAGGAATTTTGAAACAGAAAAAAAAGGAAAAAAGGAATTTTTCCGATGAAAACTGGCAAAAATAACAAACTTTAAAGGCTATTTTCTTGCTACTACGCTTTCGCATTTCATATTTGTTTTAAAAATTTAATTTGATCGGATAGATTCGACGAAGCCGAGCGATGTTTTTTACATTGACATATGAAAATGGCTCCTGAAATGTGTACTGCCGCCTGTAATCTTTTATGCATATATACACAGACTCAAGGCCGCACCCAGGTGGGGTAGGGGTTCAACGGGTCTAGAAATCCCCTTTTGGGATGACAAAATGGAAAATTTTTGCTATTTTTATGGCAAAAACAGCTTTTTTAAAAAATATTGATAATTTACTTTTTGCAAGAAATGAACGTCCAATGTACTGTTTTTGGGCAAAAATAAAAAATTTTCAAATTCTGGGTGGGCTCCGCCCCCAGACTCCCCGTTGCACTTACCTTGGACCCCCCTTTTCAACATCCTGGGTGCGGGCCTGTACAGACTTATAGAGGACAGGGACTAGACAGTGGTGGACTTTTTAGATTTTTATGATAAGAAACTACTACCTACAACCATTAAAACTTGCGTTGCGTAACAAAACAATACATGTGCTGAACAGAATAAAATCGTTAAAATTTGCTATTTCATGCACTCTAGAAACTGCAAAAGCTCATAGCTTCAATCTACACTTTTCCAGCCAAATAGACCAAAATACAATACGTAAAGCCAACTCAAGCTATTATTAAATATAAGTATATATATACGTCCAAAATATAAAACCAACTTTGAAATTAAAATCCATACGATCACATTCCGGAAATTTTTGAAAAATATGGGCAAAAATGTAATTTTTGCTCAAAAATTTTGAAATTTCCTAGACTTTTTGACGTCAGCCAGAAAAAAAGGAATTAAAAGGAATTTTGGACGAAAAAAAAGGAAATAAAAGGAAGGTCTCGAAAAAAAGGAAATAAAAGGAAAAAAGGAACCGCAACAGGCCCAACAGGCCTGGAACCACCCATAGCCAATCAGCTTACTTCTGGTTCAAAATCAACCAATTATTTTATAGATGAGCGGGGACTCAGGCTTTCCGCAAATATAAACATAATTTTTTCACGTGAAGTAACGGACATGCTATACTCAAAAACAATTCTAGTGATTCACTTTGCAGTAGTGTTGTTTCAGTAGCCCATTTTAGTTTCAGTTTCAGTTTAAGTTTCAGTCGGCAACCTAAACTACTTTCAGTTTCAGTTTCAGTTTCAGTCGGATACCAAAAATAATTTCAGTTTCAGTTTTAGTTTCAGTCGTCATCCCAAAATAATTTCAGTTTTAGTTTCAGTTTCAGTCGTCATCCCAAAATAATTTCAGTTTCAGTTTCAGTTTCAGTCGGTGACGCAAAATAGTTTCAGTTTCAGTTTCAGTCGGCAAGGCAAAATAGTTTCAGTTTCAGTCCGAGTATTAAAATAGTTTCAGTTAAAGGAAGTCATTGCAAAAAATTAAAATTTCAGTTTCCAAATGTATTTGGTATTTAAAATTGTTGAAGCGCAGTCTTATTTTTATATCCAAACTTCTATATCACTTATAAATAAAACTTCATCTTATACTATTTTACTTGCAATTCCTTGGTTATACAATCATTTTCTTAGTAAAGCCAAATAAAATATAAGATCCGCTGTGAAATAATTGCTTGCTTTGACTTTCTTTTTAATTAATTATCTAAAACAGCTTTGGTGATTTGCTTCAAAGCATAACATCCCTCCAAAGTGTATGTAATTGTTTTGAGGAAAATAATGGTTCATTGCTGTAACTGAATGCTTTGCCTCCACCTAAAGCCGTATATTGTAGAAGTGCCACAGCCACGTATGCTTTAAAAACTATATGCCTAAAGCAATTGTACTGTAACACAACTTCTTAGTTTTATCTGATAGGCTGAGAGTAGATGATCTAAAAGTAATACTGCTATCTAATATATAATATGATGGCTAAAATTTGACGCATATATTCAATCTTTCGCAAGAAAAACTATTATGGGAAAATTTGCAATAGCCTTTTCAAGGAACTTAAGCATACGCAGAGACTGAAATGACGTTTCTTACGCAGAAACTGAAACTAGTTTCAGTCTCAGCATGAACTGAAACCTGTTTCAGTTCCAGCGAGCAAGAAAAGCTTCAGGTTTTACGCTGAGACTGAAATGGTTTCAGGTTATACTAGTTTCAGTTTCAGTTTCAGTTTCAGTCCTAGAATTGGGATTGTTTCAGTTTCAGTTCCAGTTTCAGTTCAGTTTCGAATATAGTTTCAGTTTCAGTTTCAGTTTCAGTCGGACAGCTTAAATCTTTTCAGTTTCAGTTTCAGTTTCAGTCCACTTTCCCAAATACTTTCAGTTTCAGTTTCAGTTTCAGTGACTGAAACTGAAACATGTAGAGACTGAAACCTAGTTTCAGTTTCAGTTTCAGTGACTGAAACATCACTACTTTGCAGGGTGGCCCACATTCAGTCCCTTTACTCTAGAAGTAGCCTTCAGTCGTTAATAAGACTGATTCCTCTTCCTATTATACTCTCGGCAAAGCTAATCGGACTCAACGGATCTGGGAACGACAAACAGCACCCCATGTCCACAGTATGGAGATACTGCAGACAACCTGACCTGACCTGACCTTACTGTTCTTCTACAGCCCAGGGTCGCGTTGCAAAAGATTCTGCTACGGCTGGAAACGCTCCTAATCCGGATTCCTGAGAACACCTCGAAATAAATTTATTTCAAAAGTTGCTTGCTTGGGTGACCACAGAACAATTAGCTTTCAAACGTTCTAGTTATAGTAGTGCTTCTACAACTCAAGTTAGGACCAGCGCCAGCTAAACTTGGGAGAAACTTTACGAGTTTAGGAGTTAACTCCACCCTCGACAGACCTCCTAAATATCTAAGGAAAATCTTTTGCAACGGCCAAGTCCCAGACGCCAAGTCAAAGAACAAAAACGCAATATTTTAATATAGAATATATATAAATAGTAGCGTATAAAACAAAAAGAACAGCGTTATTTACAATTAACTAAACTACGCAAACAGTAGTGTTGTTTCATTCAGCAGCTGGGAAAGATTGAATGGTTTTACTTGAGTATTATATATTGTGCTTCATGTTCTTGATATTATCTATAGAAAGAATTCACCAAGACACCAAAAACGCGCAGTGTCCTGCCTGCCACAAACAAAAATGTCTAATGAGATTATGTGAAAGTTCAGAATTTCTGCCCTGTGGTCTTCCATTCACACGTGTGGTTACACATGAATGATTACACACAGTGCTGTACTTATACACAAAACATTACGTATATATATGTTACGTACCGTATGAGATTTTGTACCGTATAATACGGTACGGCAATTTTCGTACCGTATTAAACGGTACGTACCGTATAATACGGTACAACTTTTTCTGTACCGTATTAAACGGTACGTCCCGTATTATATTGTACGGTTAGTTTTTGTACCGTATTGGCAAACAACTGAATACTGCTGTTAAATAATATTAAATAAAACAAATAATACAAATTTGGCGGTTTTGCATAATCACAGAATTATAAATTATTCAATTGCCACAATCTGCACGACTAAAACTATAGAAACTTTGCTCTTTCAATTCTTATTTCTATACCACTCTGAACTTCTAATTCTATTAAAAATTTGAAAATACAAATAAATAAACAAATAAATATGAAGGTTTTAAAAAATTTTATTTTATAAGTGCTTTATAAGTCTCTGGGGCTGTGTCCTCACAAGCAATAGATTTTTAAAAATAGCAAACATTTCACTACATAACCTTCAAACGTTTTACTTATATTGAAGTAAATTTGTTTTTGTATATTTTTATTTAGCGAAATAATGCTAGTTGCCCACATATACAGGTTACATTAACTAAACTAAATTAAATTTACTTTACATTTATATATATATATATATATATATATATACTTTAATTTACATTTAAAAAATTAAAACAAATTTACTTCAATATAAATAAAACTTTTGAAGGTTATGATAATGAGATATTTGCTATTTTTAAAAATCTATTGCTTCTGAGGACACAGCCCCAGACTTATAAAGCACTTATAAAATTAATTTTTTTAAAACCTTAATATTTATTTGATTATTTATATGTATTTTCATTTTTTGTGTAAAAACGTTGACTTTCAAAAGTTACGTGCCCTTAAAGCAAAAGCATTTCCCCTTTTTATGTTCAGAATATTTAATAGAATTAACAGAATTAGAAGTTCAGAGTGGTATTGAAATAAGAATTGCAAGAGTAAAGTTTCTGTATTGTTTAGTCATGCAGATTGTGGCAATTGAATAATTTATAATTCTGTGATTATGCAAAACTGCAAAATTTGTATTATATATTTGTTTTATTTAATATTAACAGCAGTATTCAGATCTTTGCCAATACAGTACAAAAACTAACCGTACAATATAATACGGGACGTACCATTTAATACGGTACAGAAAAAGTTGTACCGTATTATACGGTACGTACCGTTTAATACGGTACGAAAATTTCCGTACCGTATTATACGGTACAAAATCTCATACGGTACGTAACATATACATTGAGTAATATACGAATCTGATTACTGTACATTATCATTGATTTCAGAGAAAATTTCATCAATTAAACAATCATACTTGATATTTAATTCTTTATTCTTAATGCATTTATGCAGAAGTGTAACAGGGTAATCTTTAGATTTAATCATTCTAACAAATTTAATACATGCAGTGACAAACCCATTCTTTGTGGATATTATCGCAGCATATCTAGCAAACTCGTTGTAAACCGCGTTATGTTTACAACTGAGGCTAATGTTGCTTTCATAACTAGGAAATCTAATAGACTTAAAATTAAAATTATCTCTTTTGTCATAAATGTCAGTAACAAATTTATTATTAATTACAGATATTTTAATGTCTAATACATCTGCACATTGATTACTGCTATTCATTTTATTTAAAGTCAAACAGGCCGGATATATATCCGGATTAACTTGATTAGCATGGTTATGATCATTAAGGAAGGTCATATCGTCCTGATACCTATATGCCTGCTTGAGTTTTTCTAAAGACTTAAATTCCTTATTTTTATACAGATTAGTAGTATATTTATATTCATAAGATAGAAGAGTTAAATTAGCTATAAAAGGAGCTGCATTAGTTCAATTCAAGTTCAATAGACACGTAAAAACTCATTCGCAGTGTGATATTAGTTGAATTAAACGAATACATTACAGTTATACATAAACAGTGAAATTTTGTCAGGCTGTGTCGGAGAGACGTCAGCCTGACAAGCATTGGAAGCGCACTCAAGTGCGGTCATTGGTAGCGCACTAAAGTGCGGTCTTTGTGTGTATGGAAATACACGAATGTACCCTCAGAGGAGTACCCTTTAGGATTACCAAAATCAAAGTTGAATATAAAGCTGAAACAATAATCTATGCAAATACACCATAAAATAGGTAGGCCGTACAATCGAGATAAGTAACGTAAAATAGTAGTCACAAGGACTATGGCTAGGTCTGGATGAGCGAGAAATCTCTCAGCCTCCATCCATAGTAGCCACAACAAATAGAGAAGTTAGTAACTGATTTGCCTACCATTATCTAAAAAACTAAGTATACCGCTTTTCGAATACAGTTTAGAAGGTTGTAGAATCAATCACTGGAAAACGTACAATCGTACTGTCTATCTGAAAAACTAATTATACGTGCTAACTGACAGGTTTCATGCATTGCAGAACATAAACGCACTCATACCGGTTACGTGCAATCACTTGCTGACCACTCTGCCAGACTGATATAGGTGAGGGCGGGCGTCATCAGTGGCGTACCCTTCACCTATTGCAGCTTTTGGGCTTTTGGTTCCCCCGTCAAACTTGAAGAAAAGCGTTTCTGCCCTGTGGTCTTCCATTCACACGTGTGGTTACACATGAATGATTACACACAGTGCTGTACTTATACACAAAACATTACGTATATATACATTGAGTAATATACGAATCTGATTACTGTACATTATCATTGATTTCAGAGAAAATTTCATCAATTAAACAATCATACTTGATATTTAATTCTTTATTCTTAATGCATTTATGCAGAAGTGTAAGTACAATATTAACAGGGTAATCTTTAGATTTAATCATTCTAACAAATTTAATACATGCAGTGACAAACCCATTCTTTGTGGATATTATCGCAGCATATCTAGCAAACTCGTTGTAAACCGCGTTATGTTTACAACTGAGGCTAATGTTGCTTTCATAACTAGGAAATCTAATAGACTTAAAATTAAAATTATCTCTTTTGTCATAAATGTCAGTAACAAATTTATTATTAATTACAGATATTTTAATGTCTAATACATCTGCACATTGATTACTGCTATTCATTTTATTTAAAGTCAAACAGGCCGGATATATATCCGGATTAACTTGATTAGCATGGTTATGATCATTAAGGAAGGTCATATCGTCCTGATACCTATATGCCTGCTTGAGTTTTTCTAAAGACTTACATTCCTTATTTTTATACAGATTAGTAGTATATTTATATTCATAAGATAGAAGAGTTAAATTAGCTATAAAAGGAGCTGCATTAGTTCCCATAGGGATGCCAATATCTTGCTTACATATAATATCTCCTAAAACAAAGTAGCAACTATTTAGCAACCATCTAATCATATCCATAATAGTATCCTTTCCAGCCAGTATACCTTTATTAGTATTGAATCCCCAAGCAGCCGATCTTTCATACAGAATAAGCTTACGATTAGATTTACCAAATGCAATGTTACAAACTGATTCAAGGGAAGTTAAGATTTCCGGATGTGGTAGTGAAGTATACAATTGACCAAAATCAAACGTATTAACAGTTCTTGCTCTGTTATTACGATTTAAACCATGTATATCATTTAATATATTACTGTTACTATTAATTATCCAGAAAGGGTTATAGACACGGGAGTACCTAGTAATGGCACTTGTATAACATTTAACAGAATGTTGTATTCGCCTTAACGCATGACCTAGTCTTATTGATAATGGGCTGGTACAGCTGTTGGCGCTAGCAATTATAGTTCTGAAGCCAACAGGAGATTTGTGAAACTTAGGGATGATTTGAATAAAGGGCAAGTTAAGGTTATTGCTAGGTACACTTATTCCAAACTGTAAACAATCAGACTTTACCTTAGCAATTATGTTATCAGTTGTATCATTAATTAAGGTATAAGTATTATTATTATCAAAGATTCCTATTTCTTTAAGTAAACGATATACATAAAACTGTTTACATATTATGGCAAAATTTTGTGCCGCTTTATCAACTACAGTAAATACAAACTTGTCATGTAATTGAGAAATTACCTGTTTAATATTACCAGGAATATTAGTGTAATAGTTATGATTGCTGTTTCTTATCTGTTGACACAGTATACTGTTAACAGAATCTAGAATTGACCGTTTCCACAATGAATATTCGAACGTACAACCTAAATTTAGCTTATCTGTTAAATAATTAATATAATTATCGAGTGCGACAGAAATATTATTTATAACTTCTTTTATATTAGGAGGTTTACGCGGCCTGAATTTAGTGCCTTTACTTAGAAGATTACGTATGTGTAGATTTTCTATAACCTCTAAATTGCCGGTAATTATATGACCATGATGTAAATCTTTAAAAGCTGAATTATTACAATCACAGTTAAAGGTACAGTTATTGATATCTATATCTTGCAAAATTACATTACTAGCAGTTTGTCTATAATTGAAAAATAGGGAAGATATAGGCTTATCGTAGCTGTATATTATTCTAGGTTCACTATATAGACTAGGTACATCTTTGGGAAAGTTGTTATTTACAGTAGGAGAATTAAACAATCTAGTAAACTGAATAGTATCAACTAAAGGATTGGAATATTTTAGAAACAACTTAGCCCTTTTACTTTTATTTGCTTTCATAGCCTGTTTATTACAAACACATAGTTTATATTTACATAGATCATATAAGATAAAGTCAACATTATTATTAACAGCTTCTTGAAGATACATATATAATTTGGTTAATAAATGTTTATTTAAGTTAAAAATAGTTGATATAATACTAGTCCTAAATGACTTAGGATTATTGCTATATAAGTCAAGTAAAGTATTGTACAAAGTAACAGTATTAATACCTTGCTTCCTTTCTTTCCTGCTTTTCTTAATGCCTCGTTTATAGCTATATTTAAGCTTTTTATTAAAACATGAGTAGACGGATTCATTACTGCTATCAGTAGTAACCATTACTTTATCATTAAGTCCATAAGGGAATTTAAGTTTTTAACTGTTTAATCCAATAATCTTCACGTGAGCGTCGGTGGTCACCGGTATCTTGAAGACTATCAGACTGTATTACTTCAATTATTTGTACAATAGGAGTACCACAATTATTGTTAGCATAATGTTCAACAAGTAATTTACATCCTGAATAACTATTACCAAACGCAGATCGGTAGTGTTCACCAAATCTGGTTCGGATGCTACGTTTAGTCTCACCCACATATTGAATGCCACACAGCGAACAAGTAATTACATATACAACATTGGCGGTCTCGCAATTAATTAAGTTATTACGAGTACCGTTGACTATTGGGTAAAGTTGTGAGTTATAGGAACCTATTTTTCCTTACCACTTCTTCGTGACGGTGATAAGGCTTGCACTTGGTCCGGGTTGGAGAAGGCTGGTCCCCCTTGTACTCTAGTTTTAACCTGTGTTTTAACTAAAGTCTGACCAAAAAATCTTGGAACCGAACAGTCAGCACCAGTCTTGAGTTATCCTTTGAAGGTAGCCTATGTAAAGTATATATTTTTAGAATCCTCAGGAGGAGGAGATTCCGGTAAACCCATCATATCCGGTCTATATCCGGTTACCGGATACTAAATCGATAAAAACGCTTCAGATTCGGAAGAAAAATGCTAATTAATTCATACTCTAGTATATTGGTCCTTGGCTCAAAACATTTCCGAAAATCGGGTCACATCCGGTCCATGTCCGGTAACCGGATGCCCAGGTCACAAAAACTGTACAGCAAGATGGGTAGGTCGTACAGATTCGCTGATTGGATTTTTGGATTCCTCGGGTCGAAATTAGTCTGTATCGAAAATTTTGTCCGGTTTGGAAATTAAGGCCGAAATCTCGGGGGGGGGGCTACCGCTTACCGTTAGTCAGCATGTGTTTATATGCGTTTGAACTAAAGCCTATATGCAGCCTATATGAACTAAAGCCTATATGCAGCTGAACTAAAAAGCACTGATGAGGATTGCGGTAGCTGAGGCTTTTCAGTTCGACTGCATCTAAACACACGCTTAACAACGCTAAGCGGGACCCCCCCCCCCCGAAATCTCGGGGGGGTCCACTTATACACGTAAATTTGACATAAGGTAGGCAGGCGATTAGCCAATCAGATGCGTTTTAGTTCAAACGCATCATATAAACACATGCTGAACAATGGTAAGCGGTACCCCCCCCGAGATTTCGGCCTTAATGTGTCGAACATCTCGCAGGCCATTTCCATTAGGAAGGGCCAAGCTTCGAACTCTTCCTATTATATACTCTTGGCTGATCTCAATAGTTGTCTATTGAGTAGACGAAAGACGAACCTAGGAAAGCCCATCCACTCCAGAAAATCAATTCGATAATTCATTTTACCTATCTGAATCGAATGTGAGTCTAGGAGTAGGATCTAAACCCGAAGTTTCCATTTTTGGCCTTCCGTTCCGATCTCACCATCACGTCAAAGGTCAATTGTCGACGGTTCAATTGGTTAAAAGCTTTCTCAGCTCCACTCAAACTGGTAACATTAATCTTTAAATTTTAAAAAAGGAAAGGAATCACTCAAGAATCGAAAGCTCTGGCTCTGGCAATATTTTTGCCGTTAGTCTAATGTCGAAAAATCGATGGAGAACACCAATACACGTAGATTTTAAGAAAACCCAAAATTTGAAACCGACAAAAATATCTCCGTGTAAAATGCTTCGATTCACAATAAATTTAGCCCATCACACTACTCTAGCTCCTTTAAAGGTCACACCCCAGCTCTTGCAAACTTAGGCTGAATGCTAACGTCGTTCGCTGAAATCACAGATCTTGGAAAGGAAACAGCAGTCTGTACAGCGCTGATCCTATTTCCATATAGTAAAGGGACTGAAAGTGGGTCACTTTTTGGAGACGTGCAAAGTTAACCACAGGGCTGTTGCGCGGCCTTCCTCAGAAAAAAGGAATAAAAAAAGGAATATTGAAACAGAAAAAAAGGAAAAAGGAATTTTTCCGATGAAAACTGGCAAAAATAACAAACTTTAAAGGCTATTTTCTTGCTACTACGCTTTCGCATTTCATATTTGTTTTAAAAATTTAATTTGATCGGATAGATTCGACGAAGCCGAGCGATGTTTTTTACATTGACATATGAAAATGGCTCCTGAAATGTGTACTGCCGCCTGTAATCTTTTATGCATATATACACAGACTCAAGGCCGCACCCAGGTGGGGTAGGGGTTCAACGGGTCTAGACCTCCCCTTTTGGGATGACAAAATGGAAAATTTTTGCTATTTTTATGGCAAAAACAGCTTTTTTAAAAAATATTGATAATTTACTTTTTGCAAGAAATGAACGTCCAATGTACTGTTTTTGGGCAAAAATAAAAAATTTTCAAATTCTGGGTGGGCTCCGCCCCCAGACTCCCCGTTGCACTTACCTTGGACCCCCCTTTTCAACATCCTGGGTGCGGGCCTGTACAGACTTATAGAGGACAGGGACTAGACAGTGGTGGACTTTTTAGATTTTTATGATAAGAAACTACTACCTACAACCATTAAAACTTGCGTTGCGTAACAAAACAATACATGTGCTGAACAGAATAAAATCGTTAAAATTTGCTATTTCATGCACTCTAGAAACTGCAAAAGCTCATAGCTTCAATCTACACTTTTCCAGCCAAATAGACCAAAATACAATACGTAAAGCCAACTCAAGCTATTATTAAATATAAGTATATACGTCCAAAATATAAAACCAACTTTGAAATTAAAATCCATACGATCACATTCCGGAAATTTTTGAAAAATATGGGCAAAAATGTAATTTTTGCTCAAAAATTTTGAAATTTCCTAGACTTTTTGACGTCAGCCAGAAAAAAAGGAATTAAAAGGAATTTTGGGCGAAAAAAAAGGAAATAAAAGGAAGGTCTCGAAAAAAAGGAAATAAAAGGAAAAAAGGAACCGCAACAGGCCCAACAGGCCTGGAACCACCCATAGCCAATTAGCTTACTTCTGGTTCAAAATCAACCAATTATTTTATAGATGAGCGGGGACTCAGGCTTTCCGCAAATATAAACATAATTTTTTCACGTGAAGTAACGGACATGCTATACTCAAAAACAATTCTAGTGATTCACTTTGCAGGGTGGCCCACATTCAGTCCCTTTACTCTAGAAGTAGCCTTCAGTCGTTAATAAGACTGATTCCTCTTCCTATTATACTCTCGGCAAAGCTAATCGGACTCAACGGATCTGGGAACGACAAACAGCACCCCATGTCCACAGTATGGAGATACTGCAGACAACCTGACCTGACCTGACCTTACTGTTCTTCTACAGCCCAGGGTCGCGTTGCAAAAGATTCTGCTACGGCTGGAAACGCTCCTAATCCGGATTCCTGAGAACACCTCGAAATAAATTTATTTCAAAAGTTGCTTGCTTGGGTGACCACAGAACAATTAGCTTTCAAACGTTCTAGTTATAGTAGTACTTCTACAACTCAAGTTAGGACCAGCGCCAGCTAAACTTGGGAGAAACTTTACGAGTTTAGGAGTTAACTCCACCCTCGACAGACCTCCTAAATATCTAAGGAAAATCTTTTGCAACGGCCAAGTCCCAGACGCCAAGTCAAAGAACAAAAACGCAATATTTTAATATAGAATATATATTAGTAGCGTATAAAACAAAAAGAACAGCGTTATTTACAATTAACTAAACTACGCAAACAGTAGTGTTGTTTCATTCAGCAGCTGGGAAAGATTGAATGGTTTTACTTGAGTATTATATATTGTGCTTCATGTTCTTGATATTATCTATAGAAAGAATTCACCAAGACACCAAAAACGCGCAGTGTCCTGCCTGCCACAAACAAAAATGTCTAATGAGATTATGTGAAAGTTCAGAATTAGGGGCGGAACCGGAAACTACTTAATTTGATTAGCATAACATAAAGCTAACATAGAGGATAACAAAAGCTGAAGCTAATTTTAGTCAGAGCTGAAACTGAAACAAAAAACTGATACTATAACAAATTTGGGCCTGAAACTGAAACTGAAACTAGGCTAAACTACGAGCTGAAACTGAAACTGAAACTGAAACTAGAACAAATTTTGAGCTGAAACTGAAAAAAGTGTTACAAAGCAAAAACACAGGATTAAGAATATACAAGGATTCTACATGACAAACTTAACGGAGGCAAGCAATTCAGACCGGCTTAAGGTGCTGATTTGGGTTCGTGTGTTTTTGGAGTTTTAAAAGCGCAACAGTCATTGAAATTCATTCAAATTTCGTGATTTGAGCTGATAGCTCGTGGTCAGCCCAATCCGCTCAGTCGTCCCCCAGGTCTAGGACGCAGCAGCATATGAAGAGCTTCATTCCTTTCACGACCAGACTCTGGAACAGTCTACCGGCCTCGATCACTGGCATCACAGATCCGTTGCGTTTCAGACGGGCTGCTTATCATAACCTCAAGATTATCGTCACTTGATTGGCGTCTACTCAACAAAGTATCAACAAAGTAAGTAAATTAGCTACAATTATATCGATCAGAATGTGTGAGAAATTTGAAACATTTTGACAACAGCAGTAAGAGGTAATAAAACATTTTGCTCAATTTTTGCTCTTTAATACGCAAAACTGGTTTCCGACTAGGCTAAGCCGAATTTGAGCCGTTTTTCACTGTCAGTTACATAGTTAAGCAGTCACTAAGAACCAGCACAAAGCACAAAAATCACAATGGTTAAAACACAGAAACTGCTACGTGCACAATCACAAACCAAGTTCACATCTTTTCATACTTCACAACATTTTTACAAGTTCTACATTCCTTATAGTAAATATCGTCTGACTCGTCATACTGTTCTGCGCCGTACTCGTGCTTATGTCCAGAGTCAGTGGACAGTGCTGAATCGGATCCGACCGCCTTTCGCAACTCTTTCATCTTTTTCTCATATCGTTTCTGTTTCAGCTGCTGTCGACCTTCCAGTCGTTTCTTCTTCGCCTCATTCAGCGCCTCCTGCGAACCCCAAATTTCCATGGCCCGTTTCTCCAGCTGCAGCCTAAGATACAGCTTCATATCTCCCCAGCGAGCGTTTCTGGGATTTTTCTTGGCCAGAAAGCGTAGTGGAGGCTCCCTGAGATCCAGATCACAATCTTTCAGCATAAATTCATCCTTAGCTTCGCTTCTGGTCACTAACAAATGTTTGCCCTAAACATAAAAACACTATTCGGATAAACGAATGCGAAAACAGTGATTCCACTGAATATATAGCTATATTTTGTATGATGGAATTCTACATATACGTATATACATTCACCAGTAGAAGAAATTGGGACAGTTAACAATTTAGCCCTGAATGAGCTACATGCATATTTAGTCTGCCCGTTGTATTTAAAAAGAGGGAGCTCAATAGGACACGTAATCCAACCTCCAACCAACGTTCAAGCCCTCTTCAGGGACGGACCCACAAACAATTTTGCGGTCCAATACAACATTGAATAATGTAGCCTACACTAGTTAAAACTAGAGTACAAGGGGGACAAGCCTTCTCCAACCCGGACCAAGTGCAAGCCTTATCACCGTCACGAAGAAGTGGTAAGGAAAAATAGGACCAGGCGTTAACAAACTGGTCTAAAATTTAAGTCTTTAAAATAGTCTTTAATCTAATTATCCATTAGTTATATATTTTCCAAAAAAACGGTTCTTTTGCTCTTCCCCCTCCCGCCCTAACCTTTGATTTTTTGACCAACAACTTTGAAATTTTGTATGGGTGTATATATACTAGAGGTTGATGAAATAAAAAATTTAAAAAAATTTAAAATTTAGTTTGGTACGGGGGAAACAAAAGGAACCGAAAAATTTTTTGAAAAAATTTTGCTGAAAACGCACACAGGGGTTTTCGGGGGCACTGAGCCCGAATCTGTAATCCATTGATTTAGCTTTTGGTTAGCTCAGTATAAGAAATGTTAAGCTTACAACTTTAGTTTATACTGAGCTAACGAAAAGCTGAACGAAAAACGGATTTCAGTATCCTGTTCAGCACCCTTGAAAACCTATGTATGCAAGTTTTCAGCAAAATTTAAAATATTTTCGGTTCCTCTTGGTCCCCCCTTACCAAACTAAAATTTAAATTTTAAAATTTTTGAATTCATCAACCTCCAGTATGCGTACAAAATTTCAAAGTTATTTGTAAAAAAGCAAAAGTTTGGCTGGGAGGGGGAACGCAAAAGATCAAAAAAAACTGGTAAATGTGGAACTTTTAGAAAATTGAAGTTTTGCTGCAATTATTTCAAGATCGCAAATTTATTAACTGTTAACGTTAATTTATGCTAATGGTACAATTCCCTTAGAAAATTGCTGTTCAAGGTATAAGCCCCACCCCACAACGTGTTCTTGAGACAAGCCTCCCCACAGGACCCGACCCCTAGGTTAATGTATGCCTACAACATCGTTTATTCACTGCATCGAACCTTCATATCCTTACAGCCATCGCATACAGGATAATCAAATTTTTCAGACAGAAAAGAAAAGGGGAAAGTCTGTCCACAGTCTAAACATTCCAACTCTTCACCACAAACTCTGCTGCTTCCCGGCAGCGAATCATCATCCAAGCGAGAGTACTTGGAATGTCGGTCATAATCATTATCAAAATCAGCATCTTCTGGCAAAAATCCACCCAGCTGATCCATACCTAAGGCATAGTAGAACAGGTGCATGACACGTTTCAGTGTCCTGCTACAGATCTCTTTGTTGGGTGAGACACAAATAGCAGTTAAATATGTATCGGGTAGCTGTCTATGTGCACATGCCGTGCCGACCTGTCTACATGCGGGTACGCATTACATTAGAACGCTTTGCACAACAGGGGCAGCTTTTCGTGAGGCAGGCCAGAGCCAGACCCAATATGATCACAAAATTTATTGTAGAGTATCAGAATGTTGAGGTACAATAAAACAATTCCTTCCGGTAGTTTTTTCGCCGGCGCCCTTCCCTGTAGCCTGTAACCAATATTACTTTCAGGGGCCTACACGTGTATCTACTCAAGAGCATCCGTAAAGTAAAAGGAACAGTGGATACACTACAAACCAGATCTTATGAGTGAAATGCCTATACTTAATACTTCTCTATCTCAATTTGTCAAGGGACGGGGATTAGCAGCCAGGCAAACGGCCCACCCCGCTTCTTACCAACATTGAATAGTATATTATTTAGTTTTGTGTTGTTTCTTGCTTATGTTTCGTGCCTTATTCACTGTTTTCATTTGATGTTATTGCTCCTAAATGGCATTGTTTAGTTGATTAAAATAAATGAATGAAATGTTTTATGGAACGACAAGAGGGGTTAGAAGACGATCAAGGGCAGGGTGCTGGCTGGGCCTTCTGCAACGAACCCATTTTACCAACACCATGCTTATGCATGTTTAGCTTTCAGAGGAACCAAACGGCATTGTGCCCTTGCCCTTTCTTATGCTGGTAGTTCGGTGCAAACAAAACATTGAAAACAGAAGTGTCGTTATTTCGGACAGCTCACATTAATCCCGAATTCGGATATTCTCTGATAGGAGGGTCCTTACGCTCACTAACAAATAGAATTATGTAACACCGAATTGTCATAAACGAAACGAAAGCAAACCAGTTGACAGTTAGGTTTCAAGTACCCAAATACCACAACCATAATCATTTGCGTGCATGCGCTAAGCTTTCAGCAACAGATGGAACTGTATTTTCGAAAATAAGGAACTTTCTGTAACAAAACTCACCTACAGACACCGAAATGAGGCCGTTCTATTCTAGCTTTAACGACACGAGCTCATTATATACATTAACAGGTGTCACAAGTGTAGAATTCTTAGCTAATGACAAGTTCAAAATTATACTAAAGTTAACTGCTTACGTATCAAATTAGGTTTAACCCTAACTAAACGTACGTAGGTAGCGTTTTCTTTAAAGTTTGTCGAAATTCGGCTAAGTCCCCACTTTTCTACCGTATGCCTTGTAGTTACGTTGAAGCCCAGCTCCAACCAACCAGTTCTCATCGTAGAAGGTGTGATATTGTGCTAATCTCTGATTGGCTAGGAGTTTTCTGAATACGGCGTGACTCTATGTGTTTCTTGGAATTGTACTCTATGATTAAGTTTTGATGAATGTTTTGCCTTACTTTTCCCGTTTTTATATTTCCTGTGCTCTTTTCTATCTGTCAAGAACTGTGCGTCACTATCTTCGTCAGACCTAAAGTTAAAAGACACCGCCCTTGTTTTTATAAGTTGTGATAAATTGGTGGCCCAACTTAAGAGGAGAATTCTATAAAAACTGTATTAACGAGCACAGGTGGGGAGGATACGATAGACTGGAAGGGCGGGGCGAGGAGTACTTTATAAACTGATGTCCCGTGGCCTATTGGCCTGTTTTCTGAGAATCGGTGTTGGCTAGAAACTCTGTTAAGCCTCTGTCACTCTTGCCTTTTGAAGTGATCCTTGCCCAGTGTGACTCTATATAACTATACTTGCTTTCTGTGCCTTCAATAAACCTGATGTCTTCATTGGATCTTAAGAGCAACGATTCACACTAACTACTGTCATAAGGACTAAGCCTATCTACGCTTCCACTGAACTTTGAGGACCTCCAGAAAGCCCTTGTGACACTTGGTAGCAGAGCGTGGTTCGCTCTGTCTACTTTAGATCTCTGAAAAGGACACTCCAGCTGCCAGCCCACCTCATTGCCAGCCGAAGTCGAAGAAACTGTGCCGAGCGACGACAACCCACTGTATGAACTATCAGCTGCCCGTTTCCACACAGCCAGCCATTAACTTTCCACTGGGATCATCGCCCTCCTCATCAGTGCCTGCAGCTCCTATTCCGACGACGGTCAACTTCAACAACCCACTGCCAGATCCCTACGGTCCAATCCAGATCCCACTGGTCATCAGCATCCCTTTGAACATTCGAATTCCGAGCCGACCCATCATCTGCCCGAGCTGCCAGTACTACCGTGAACTTTTGAGCGGACAATCAGCTGCCTCCGGAGGACCCTTGTACGGAAGAGGACCCAATCATTCCTGAAGACGATTGGTACATATCAGTCTGCGGCCTCAACCTACGATCACTTGGAACGATTCAAGCCTCACATGGACCTAGCTCGGTAGGCAATTGCTTGCCCTTAACTTTGAAATTAGCATATATAATTGTTCTTGTAATATATAATTGTACAAGTTCCTGGTACATCCAAGGACAGAGAGTATAATTGAACTCCCGGTTTATCCTGGGCCAGAAAGTAATAGACTGAATCCCGGTTATCACGGGCCAGTCAAGAGTGTTAACGTGAGTACTCCCGTCCACCCTGTTTCTTCCAGGTTCAACCTTGGCCAGACCCAAAGTATTTTGATCCCGGTTATAACCAGGGCCAGTCCGGATACTGAGCTATAGAAAACCCCCTCTCACAGTAATTCCCCCACCACCTGGTTGTTGGTATTGTAACGTTTTATTGTGTTGTGTATGGCGTCGGGAGGAAAGGGAGGTAATAATTCAGTTGAAAATTCTGATTCTGAAACTATTCCAGCGGTACTTAAAAACCCAGACTTTGATCGCCTTGAACGGCACTCAAAAGCTATAAAAACTCAAGCAAAAATGATTGAGGAGATCCAAAACGAGTTGGCTTCATATTCGGATAAATTAAAATTTCTTCCCGCTATCCCGGATTTGCAAGATATTTCCAATTTGAGAGATGACTTTAGCACGTTCAAGCAGAGTTTCTTTGACACGTACAATGTGAACCCCAATGACATGAAACCGGTTTTAGTTGGCCCCACGGAGACAGTTTCACTCCCGAAAGACACCCTTAGACCCTTCTCTGGTAGAACGGATGAGCAGTCAATTGATGACTGGTTTGTAATTTTTAAATTAGTTGCAATCGCCCAGAACTGGGACGAACAGAAGCAACTACAGGTATTACCCGCCTACCTCCGAGATTTTGCGTTAGATGTATATAGGAGTCTCGATGACAATCAGAAAGATACTATGGATAACCTCGAGTGTGCACTTACTGAACAGCTAAAGCCTGCGGAATATGAACGGTTGGCGAGTATGCAACTTCATAGCAGGGTCCAGAAGCCCAGAGAAAGTGTTCAAGACTTTGCTTATGCGGTTCAACGTTTGGTTCAAAAAGCCTATCCAGAAATGGATTCAGATGCTTCGATGAATTTGGCTTTTAACAGTTTTATAAATGGTTTGAATCCGTTATACAAAACTCAATTAATTTTACAAAATCCGTGCGATTTTCGAGATGCGGTTAAAAAGGCTCGGCAAATTGAAGCTCTTGAAGGTCTTGGACGGACAACTCAGCGACAAGTCGCAGCATACGGAGTGCCATATGCAGGTCCGTCCAATGAAAAGTCAGAGGTTGAACCACTTCTTACGGAAATGAGCAAAGTTGTCGAGGCTATGAAATTGCAGCATTCGCAAGCCGTAGCACAGGCTAAGAAGTTTGATCAGTTTCAGCAGTATGTAAATGAAAGTTTAGGTGAATTACGTGGAAAATTAGAGCGTCCCCCACCTAACCCCACCCCCACAGGTTCTCGGTCTTACTCTAACACTCAAGGTAGGGGTGGATCTGGTGGTTTCTCCGCAAATACTAGGTCGTCGTTACTATCTAATGCTACCAGAGACCGATGGACCGCTGATGGACGGCCCATTTGCAACCAATGCGCAAGACCCGGTCATTATGCTTACTCTTGCCCCCAGCGCAGATCGACTGCGGGCGGTAGTGGTCAAACAGAAAGGCGTCAGCAAAGGCCTGGTCCTGCAACTTCGTCACGTCAGAACACAGGTAGAACTCCGATTGCCCAACTAGACCGCAGAACTGGCTACCTACAGGAAGGACCAGTCAACAGCTCTCATATTCAAAATGAATTATCCGATATCACTATGACTTTAAAGGCATTGCAAGACGGTCAACAGATCATTGCAAAGAATCAGCAGAGCCTTCAATCAGCATACGTCCAAGTCCGACAAGACAACGAAGCCTTGTTTGAACAGAATCAGCGCCTGGTACAAAGATTCTGTGTAGATGACGAAACCGTTCCGAAGACGACTGTAGGAACGATCAGAACGGGGAAACTTTGTTGTGAGCCTCAGCCCATGAAAAGAACGGTAGTAGCTAGAACGGATAATCCGATAAAGCTGCGGCAAGACCAACACAAACGATCCAATTCCAAAAAACGTAAAGAAACCAGGAAGAAGCCGCATAAGCGACCGAACTCAGTAGATATGCAAGGGGAAAGGAACTACTACTCGTATGGATTCGTTCCTACCCTAGTAGTAAGTTTGGCTCTGGCATGCTCTTTCATTGCTGGACTAGCTCCAGTGAACGGAGTACCGGTCCCCGATAAGCCCTTGTTGTGCCAAACCAAGGAGGGAAAAGCATTCTGGAATCTGCCAGATCCAGTTCCGTGCAAAATCGAAGCACATGTGGATGAGGTGACACCTTTAGACACGGAACTTATGCTCTATAAGCATAACTTAATCCAGTACCGAACTAAAGCTTGGAGATGCAAAATAGTCTACCAAAAGGTTGAAACTTTCACCTACTTCTTTGGAGATGAGAACCTAAAGCAAGAAGAAAAATACGATATTCCAGTTCACGCGCAGGAATGTGAGAATATGAGAAGATGGAAGAATTGCCGGTATGGTACCCTTGAGAAGAAAGGAGGTCTCTGGCAAACCTCGAATAAACTGGATTGGTATTATCCAGGAGGGGGTATCTACTGCTGTAAATGGAAAACCTTCGAGGCTTACAACTGCTATGTGACGGAAGGAGTAGTCTATAAGCGGCATCATAATGATTTCATGGAAAGCTCTTTAGGGGTTACCACGCACTGTGATTATGGTCAAGGAGGATGCGCTTTAACAGATCGAAGCTTCCTCACTTGGGAGATAGCTCCCAATGAGCAGTGTGAATTCGTGGAGTGGAGAAAAATTCCAGGTCAAATGTGGGGTGCAAATTGGCTCTCTGATGACGGAACTCTGGCCTTAACGTACCGAAATGGGTATACCGCTCAAGACTGTAAACATAAGCAAGTTTTCCTTTCTGAACAGGGGGTGCCATTTAGGATGCTCTCACAAAAGCCTCCGATTCCTAAGCACCCACGGTTAAAACGGCAAGCTCCAGGTAATAAAATTGGTCGACGAGAAAAAGTACAGAAAATCGTAGATGGTTGGGCTAAAGATAATGGAGTCGTAACAACTGACCTTTTGGCCGTTATGTTACAAGCTATAGAATTTCGAATGAATAAAAATATACGATTTGCTTTTGATCAAACGATGCATTCTATCTGCACTTCCATGCAGACAGTCGTAGAGGTTTTGAAGGCAGATATTTTGGCAAACCCCACCCTAGCCATGCGAGCTCTACTAAAGAGACCTGACATTTACGCTCGTGCGGGAGGATCAGTAATTGAAGTCTGGCCATGCCAGGAAATCGAAGGAACATTTGCGTTTAGACCGATGAATGATTCCTCATGCACAAGGGAGATTCCCATTCACTTCAATATTGATAATACGACACATACAGCCTACTTGGATCCCGTGACTAATATTCTGCGACACTCTGGACAACCTATAGAGTGTGAATTCTCTAACCAAGTTCCCGTCAAGCTAGGAAACCAGA
>JASAND010010404.1:0-12104 GCA_030248195.1 Trissonchulus latispiculum
TACCCCTTGTAAGAGCAGATTTTTCTTAAGTGATGCACTTTTAAAAACTTGATTTTAAGCGATTTTTGCCATTTTTTAACAAAAAACAGCGATTTTTTGGTCAAGACGCGTTTTTTTGACATTTTTTAGCAATAAATAGTGATTTTAAGTGAAAAATTCAGGCGAAGTAGGAAATTATTGGAAATTTTAGCCGTAAAACCTATTTTTTGGGTAATTTTCTTACCCCTGTGTCCAATTTTCTTACCCCTTGTGGTAGCAATTTCGCGACCCCTTGTTGACGACTTCGCCAAGGGGGGAAATTCCCCCCCTTTCCCACCTTGTCCACCTGTGGTTATACCCCATTATAAGCTGGCGTTGTTAATGCTTCAAGACCGAAAACTTGATCCGTACCTCCGACACGTAGCAAGGGGTGTGTGCGAAAACCTACATCATCCTGCACAGATGGCTGCACATCAGCACAGCAACAGCAACAGCAACAGCCACAGCAGCAGCAAGGAGATCTTACACCGGAGCAGCAGGCAACACTTGCACAGCAACAACAACAGCAACAGCAGCAAGGTGACCTTACACCGGAGCAACAGGCAGAACTGGCACAGCAACAACAGCAGCAGGAACAGCAGCAGCAAGGGACCTTACACACCGGAACAACAGAGCAGCACTGGCACAGCAACAACAGCAGCAGGAACAGCAGCAGCAAGGGGACCTAACTCCAGAGCAGCAAGCAATGCTAGCGCAAGCTCAGCAGCAACAGCGGAAGAAACGTCAGCTTACTCCAGAACAGCAATATCAAATGATGATGCAACAACAACAGGAACAGTACAAAAGAATGGGATATTCCTGTGACCTCAGTGAGGTTGGGGGCCTCACTACAACGGAATAATGGTTGGCCTGTTGCATCCGACCGAAAATTTTACCCTTGACTTTGTTCATGTCCCGCTAAAGACTCACGCTTCCTTGTCATTAAACGAAATCAACTTGAAATGGCTGAGTACGAAAGGAAGACCATGCTCTAGCGATGCAATCAACAGAGAAGTTTGCGTTTATCGATGTCTGATTGAATCTATCATGGAAGCCAGCGGCGAGTCTTGTCAGGCTTGCCATCCCATACAACTACTCGATGTTGTGAAGTCAAGTAAACCACAGTGTTCAATGTTGGACACCTGGAAGTGTTTGATTAAGCCAATGTTTCAGGCACCACCTCAAACTTTGAAGGACTATTCTGATAAATGCAAGAAAGAGAAGTGTCCAGTATCATGCGTGCAGAACTACTATCAGAAGACCATATCCTACAACGAGTATGTTTTTTCTTTAAAACAATTTTAGCGACAGTCAGCTATCTCGTATTTGGCTTTAGTGATGCAAGTTTAATGCCTTTTGTTAACTCTGGTAGCTAACATTTTCTGGTGAGTGGCTAGTAGTAGCAATTTCTAATAGCGCTTTCTTCCAGTCATTGCAATTCAACACTTTGCTCAAGTTTATCCCTAGAATTCTAGACCAGACAGAATAGCCAGACAGAATAGCTATCTGAATCACTGTCATAAATTATTGTATAAATAAATTTTTGTTCTGGTCATGCCTGGTAGTCTACGTTCATGGTGGTTTTAGTCTGGATTATAAGCATGAAGAGAAAAGTATATCTCTTCTTTTTTGTTGCAGACTTGGACCACACGAGCCACTGAACAAAGTCGAAGAATCCGTGATGACTGAGGACAATTTGCGTGACATGATAACACTTCAAGTAAAGCACAACAGCCTTCAGGTAGAACAGAGAACTGAACACTACGTAATTTCTTTATTTCAACTGATTGGTCACATTGGAGGAACGTTAGGACTGTGGGTAAGCGATGATAGTTCTGTCAAGGAAGTGAAATTATAGTGGTTGTTGCACTGTAATGTTTTTACCAGGAAACATTTTGTTTTCGATTTATTGCAAATATTTGATGCAGATTGCTCGCTTCGTATTCGTGTTGACTTTAGAATGTCTGAAGGTTAATTTCAGGTTGGAGCTTCCATTATCAGTTTAATTCAACTGCTAAGTCTTTGCCAAGACTACTACAGCCGTCGACAGAAGATTAAAGATTCTGAATACGATGTCGCAGATAATGATCGATTTTGACCGAACGTGTCCATTTAAATTATGACATTTATTATTTTAAGTATGAGATTTCATTGGACGACTTTACATTGATGCGGATGAACTACTAATACCGAATTATGAAATGTAACGAAGTTTTTGTAAACAATAAAGCTACATCTGGGTTTAACTTCAACTTTAACGGAAGCCCGGTTCAAGATGAAGTGCTTTATGCTTTGTCTGCTGTACTTTGAGCTATTGTCTTCATTGTTTTGAGTACTTGTGCTTGTGCTAGTATAGAGACAACGCTTTGCGCTCTGTGCTGAGAACATAGATAGTTCACTATATAGGTCAGCCCTCAATTTAATCGCCGCAAAAAGTTCAGAAAATATGGTATTCACTACTGACCCTGAATCAATAACTGCTTCGACAGGAATTTTAAAAATTTCACAGTTTGCGTAATAAAGATTTGAATTACTAATTTTCGAAATTAGCGTCCACTCATTTTCGTCATTTGGATACTGGGGAGTATTTTTATTACAATGTGAAGCCCCCCTGTATTCCCCACGACAGAAGGCTCTCTTCAGTTTCCCGGCATGGCAGCGCTGGGGCGTCCACGTCCCCTGGCAGAACCTCTACCAGCATTCTGCGGTCTACCAACAATCTGATAGCAAGACCTTGCATCATGCCCCGGTTTACCGCAGAACTGACAAACTATGACAGCACCTGCACTTTGGTTTTGCGTGTTTAAAGCCGCAACTTCTGCCCTCAAACGAGCAACATCGTCTTCCAATTTTGCACCACTTTCTATCGTTGACTGAACTAAATGTGCTGGTGTTTCTACAGTTTCTTTACCTCTCTTGTGACGACGCTTTTTACCCGTCTTTTTTGCGGGATTTGCGTCCCTTATTCGTTGACTTTGAACTGTTACTTTAAGTAGAATCGCTGTCCGTTTCACTCTCGTAAAAAGAACTGGAGCTACTGTTGCTAGAGCTGTGATAACTCTCTTCACGCCTTGCAAAAGAAACTGCTTCTGCAAACGTGGCAGGTTCTCTGTGTCACAGAAGTCTACGATATTTTTTTAGACAAGCATTAGAAAAATATCGCAGCTCAATTTCATACCTTTGCTGTACCGTAAACGGCGGTTCTGGGTATGCTCTATGAACCTCTTTTTCTATAGTACTTTCAACGGATGATTTTGATTTTTGCTTAAGATTAGACAGCTTGTGCCAGGACAACTCCGCTTCGCGGACTTGTCCGAAATGAGCAAATGAGCTATAAAAAGTTCACGAATTTCTGCAATTGGCAGATTTCGCTGTTCTTCCGAAAGCTCGTTATCCCAAAAATGTCGAGCCTCTCCAGACTACAGACTTTTTAGTAAAGCTCGTGTTTTCTGTTGGTTATAATTATAAAAATCACAACAGTCTTGAAATTTTCGAAAAAACTCTTTCTCGCGTTTGGAATTTCCAGAAAATGTTTTTGGAACTGGGACCATCGCAAATGTTTGGTGAGATCCTCTTGCAGCCATGCAGTCAGTATAAGGCGTATTTAATGCAAAGGCAATGTAAAAACGGTCAATAAAATTTAATGAACTTTATATATACTCTACGCTTGCTGGCTCACCTTAAGCCCAAAAGTGTTCAGATTGGACCTAGGTGCACTTAGCACCCACCTCTGCACCCACCAATTGAAATTCAGTAGTGCTGAGGCTGAAGTTAGATGAAGTGTTAGTGCTAAAATAGTGCTGTTTGGTGCTATTAGTGCTAATTACAGAATACTTTCAAACAAAAGAAATTTTAAAAAAGAGTTTCCATGATGGGTGATAAAATGGCTTACTATTACTTTTTACCTACATTTGAAATAATTCAATCACAAAATTGACGACATTAAAAAGATGAATTTAGTGCCAAATGTAGAGACACGATAGCTGTTGTAGCAGCCTTTTGTTAGTGATAAAGGGGGTACCTGCTTCCTTTGGCACAATAAATGTCAAGGTTGAGATAGCTAATGGATGGCTTAAATAACGCCTTTTGAATGAGAATTCAAATTTGGTTACTCTACAACATGATTTTTCAGTTTCACTCCCACATATAGGTGTGGCTGGGCGAAAAATCTGGGGGGCGGAGGGATCAGCCGAAATGGGAGGAGACAACCCAAAAATTGCCAAAAACCCCTGAATTTTTGATTTTTGGCCAAAAATTTGGGGGGGACTGCAAAATCTGAAAAATGGGTGCGAGAAAATTAGTCTTTTTGCACCCCCACAACCTTTTCGATTTTTTGCTGTCTTTTTGGATACGTTTCGGCCAAAAATTTTGGGGCAGGGGTAGCGAAATCTGAAAATGAGAGGGAGGTCCCCAAAATTTGCGGTCGTGGGCATAGGTGTGGTAGGGGAACGACAAGTTTTTGCGCCCCGCCCAGATTTTGCCTCCCCCCCCTAAGTTTCTGGCCGAAAATCAAAAATTTACTGGGTTTTTGGCAATTTTTGGGTAGTCTCCCTTTCCCCCTTTTCGGCCGAACCCCCCTCCCCCCAGATTTTTTGCCCAGCCTCACCTATGGTCGTGGGGGGAAGGGTTCTGTTCGAGCCCCCCTCTCATGGACGCATGTTTTGGCGATTCCCCATCCAGATCTTTAGATTTTGCTACTCCATCCCCAGATTGTTGGCCGAAAAGTGCGGTAAATTCAAACTTTAAGGGGTTTTTGGCAATTTTTCGGAGTCCTCCCGAGCAGCTCCCATCCCCCAAATTTTTGCCTACCACACCTATGCGTGGTCGTTGAATCGGATGTACTTTGTTCTTCAGGTTTGAAAGGACCCCCGGCCTCGCAAGGAAACTATGTGCTTCCTCCAGATACTGATATTATTTTCACGGAAAACCATTGATGGTATATATACTTATGAAATGCCATCTTACTTTTTCTATGTTGTTTTTGCTTTCAATACAGTTTCATGGATGCTATAAAGTGGGCTAGTAAAAGCCTTTCTGTTCTGTCAGAATTCGGAAAGATTTTACTGGTTCGTTTTGTTCATCTATTATTCATCAGTCTGCCATTCCGTCATGCTTTCTACTTATTTATTCATTGCAATTTATTGCTAAGACTACTACCTACTGCCAATCCATTGGGTAGAGTCCATACGTACGCCTATTATATATGCGAACTCAGACATCTATTGCTGTATGCGTACATACGAAAGTGAAATAGGAAACAGTACGCAAACGAAAGCTCTCAATTCAAATATCTGAAGTCAAAATTCAAGTTTCTTTTTTGCTACAGCTAAGGACAGGAGTGGCTTAGACAGTATATAGCAGAAGCTGGGGAATGCAGCAAGTCTCCGACGAAACTGTTTTTGGCACTGTAGTCTTTTATCCATCGTACACTGGCTTACTTCTACTGGGGGGGGGGGGGGTGGGCCCCCCCGACCGGCGACCCCCCCCATTCGAGAGCCCCCCATAAATTCCGACCTCCCCCCCCCCATAACGCAAAAATTGCCATTTTTTACCATTTTTTAGCCAAAATTTTCAAACATTTTTTTCGGCTTCGCCGGAGTTTTACCTAAATTTCCACTATTTTAGCTTAAAAACACCAAAATTAGTTATTTTTTAGCGATTTTTAGCATTTTTTACGCAAAAAACCTAAAAATTTGCCAAAAAATAGCCAACACAACAACACTGATACAAACACTGCGTTTGAATTGCGCTCTGTCATTTCCTTTATCCCTCCAGCTACCGGGACAGGAATTGGACATTACACTGCTTTTGGTCGACGCTCCAATGGGGAATGGGAACTGTACCTGGCTTACTTCTAGGCCAAAATTTATGGGGGGGGGCGATATGGGGGGCCAAGGTTTTTTAGGCCATAGCTTAGGCCATGGCCTAAATTTATGAGTCGATGGCCTAAAGAATTTTGGCCGTTGAGGCCATTTGGCCTAAATTTTTCGACGAAAACCCAGTTAAATTTTATTGATTTTTAAGTAAAAACAACAATTTTCTAAAAAATTTTTCTAGTGTGTTAAACAGTGACGATGGCGATTTTTGTTGTTAAACAGCGATTTTTGAATATATAACGTGTGAATATATAAATGATAACTGTAATTTTAACAATGCGTGCAACTACAATAACGCGCAACCTAGAAATTAACAAAATTTGGATGGCCTAAATTTTTGGCTGATGGCCTAAAAAATTTGAGTCGTTGAGGCCATTTGGCCTAAAGTTCGACGACCAAAAAACCCTGGGGGGGGGGCTCGACGAAGCCCCCCCCCCAACGATGGGGGGGGGGCACACCGAAAAAGGGGGGCATATTTTTTGGCAAATTTTTAGGTTTTTTGCGTAAAAAATGCTAAAAATCGCTAAAAAATAACTAATTTTGGGTGTTTTTAAGCTAAAATAGTGGAAATTTAGGTAAAACTCCGGCGAAGCCGAAAAAATGTTTGAAAATTTTGGCTAAAAATGGTAAAAAATGGCAATTTTTGAGGTTATGGGGGGGGGAGGTCGGAATTTATGGGGGGGCTCCTCGAATGGGGGGGGGGTCGCCGAATGGGGGGCCCACCCCCCCCCCCCAGTAGAAGTAAGCCAGTGTACGATGGGTTAAAGACTACAGTGCCAAAAACAGTTTCGTCGGAGACTTGCTGCATTCCCCAGCTTCTGCTATATACTGTCTAAGCCACTCCTGTCCTTAGCTGTAGCAAAAAGAAACTTGAATTTTGACTTCAGATATTTGAATTGAGAGCTTTCGTTTGCGTACTGTTTCCTATTTCATTTTCGTATGTACGTATACAGCAATAGATGTCTGAGTTCGCATATATAATAGGCGTACGTATGGACTTACCCAATGGATTGGCAGTAGGCAGTAGTCTTAGCAATAAATTGCAATGAATAAATAAGTAGAAAGCATGACGGAATGGCAGACTGATGAATAATAGATGAACAAAACGAACTAGTAAAATCTTTCCGAATTCTGACAGAACAGAAAGGCTTTTACCAGTTCACTTTATAGCATCCATGAAACTGTATTGAAAGCAAAAACAACATAGAAAAAGTAAGATGGCATTTCATAAGTATATATACCATCAATGGTTTTCCGTGAAAATAATATCAGGATCTGGAGGAAGCACATAGTTTCCTTGCGAGGCCGGGGGTCCTTTCAAACCTGAAGAACAAAGTACATCCGATTCAACGACCACGCATAGGTGTGGTAGGCAAAAATTTGGGGGATGGGAGCTGCTCGGGAGGACTCCGAAAAATTGCCAAAAACCCCTTAAAGTTTGAATTTACCGCACTTTTCGGCCAACAATCTGGGGATGGAGTAGCAAAATCTAAAGATCTGGATGGGGAATCGCCAAAACATGCGTCCATGAGAGGGGGGCTCGAACAGAACCCTTCCCCCCACGACCATAGGTGAGGCTGGGCAAAAAATCTGGGGGGAGGGGGGTTCGGCCGAAAAGGGGGAAAGGGAGACTACCCAAAAATTGCCAAAAACCCAGTAAATTTTTGATTTTCGGCCAGAAACTTAGGGGGGGGAGGCAAAATCTGGGCGGGGCGCAAAAACTTGTCGTTCCCCTACCACACCTATGCCCACGACCGCAAATTTTGGGGACCTCCCTCTCATTTTCAGATTTCGCTACCCCTGCCCCAAAATTTTTGGCCGAAAACGTATCCAAAAAAAAAAAAATCGAAAGGTTGTGGGGGTGCAAAAAGACTAATTTTCTCGCACCCATTTTTCAGATTTTGCAGTCCCCCCCAAATTTTTGGCCAAAAAAATCAAAAATTCAGGGGTTTTTGGCAATTTTGGGTTGTCTCCTCCCATTTCGGCTGATCCCTCCGCCCCCCAGATTTTTCGCCCAGCCACACCTATATGTGGGAGTGAAATCTGAAAAATCATGTTGTAGAGTAACCAAATTTGAATTCTCATTCAAAAGGCGTTATTTAAGCCATCCATTAGCTATCTCAACCTTGACATTTATTGTGCCAAAGGAAGCAGGTACCCCCTTTATCACTAACAAAAGGCTGCTACAACAGCTATCGTGTCTCTACATTTGGCACTAAATTCATCTTTTTAATGTCGTCAATTTTGTGATTGAATTATTTCAAATGTAGGTAAAAGTAATAGTAAGCCATTTTATCACCCATCATGGAAACTCTTTTTTAAAATTTCTTTTGTTTGAAAGTATTCTGTAATTAGCACTAATAGCACCAAACAGCACTATTTTAGCACTAACACTTCATCTAACTTCAGCCTCAGCACTACTGAATTTCAATTGGTGGGTGCAGAGGTGGGTGCTAAGTGCACCTAGGTCCAATCTGAACACTTTTGGGCTTAAGGTGAGCCAGCAAGCGTAGAGTATATATAAAGTTCATTAAATTTTATTGACCGTTTTTACATTGCCTTTGCATTAAATACGCCTTATACTGACTGCATGGCTGCAAGAGGATCTCACCAAACATTTGCGATGGTCCCAGTTCCAAAAACATTTTCTGGAAATTCCAAACGCGAGAAAGAGTTTTTTCGAAAATTTCAAGACTGTTGTGATTTTTATAATTATAACCAACAGAAAACACGAGCTTTACTAAAAAGTCTGTAGTCTGGAGAGGCTCGACATTTTTGGGATAACGAGCTTTCGGAAGAACAGCGAAATCTGCCAATTGCAGAAATTCGTGAACTTTTTATAGCTCATTTGCTCATTTCGGACAAGTCCGCGAAGCGGAGTTGTCCCTGGCACAAGCTGTCTAATCTTAAGCAAAAATCAAAATCATCCGTTGAAAGTACTATAGAAAAGAGGTTCATAGAGCATACCCAGAACCGCCGTTTACGGTACAGCAAAAGGTATGAAATTGAGCTGCGATATTTTTCTAATGCTTGTCTAAAAAAATATCGTAGACTTCTGTGACACAGAGAACCTGCCACGTTTGCAGAAGCAGTTTCTTTTGCAAGGCGTGAAGAGAGTTATCACAGCTCTAGCAACAGTAGCTCCAGTTCTTTTTACGAGAGTGAAACGGACAGCGATTCTACTTAAAGTAACAGTTCAAAGTCAACGAATAAGGGACGCAAATCCCGCAAAAAAGACGGGTAAAAAGCGTCGTCACAAGAGAGGTAAAGAAACTGTAGAAACACCAGCACATTTAGTTCAGTCAACGATAGAAAGTGGTGCAAAATTGGAAGACGATGTTGCTCGTTTGAGGGCAGAAGTTGCGGCTTTAAACACGCAAAACCAAAGTGCAGGTGCTGTCATAGTTTGTCAGTTCTGCGGTAAACCGGGGGCATGATGCAAGGTCTTGCTATCAGGTTGTTGATAGACCGCAGAATGCTGGTAGAGGTTCTACCAGGGGACGTGGTCGCCCCGCGGTGCCACGCCGGGAAACTGAAGAGAGCCTTCTGTCGTGAGGAATACAGGGGGCTTCACATTGGAATGAAAATACTCCCCAGTATCCAAATGACGGAAATGAGTGGACGCTAATTTCGAAAATCAGTAATTCAAATCTTTATTACGCAAACTCTGAAATTGTTAACGTTCCTGTCGAGGCAGTTATTGATTCAGGGTCAGTAGTGAATACCATATTTTCTGAACTTTTTGCGGCGATTAAATTGAGGGCTGACCTATATAGTGAACTATCTATGTTCTCAGCACAGAGCGCAAAGCGTTGTCTCTATACTAGCACAAAGCACAAGTACTCAAAACAATGAAGAAACAATAGCTCAAAGTACAGCAGACAAAGCATAAAGCACTTCATCTTGAACCGGGCTTCCGTTAAAGTTGAAGTTAAACCCAGATGTAGCTTTATTGTTTACAAAAACTTCGTTACATTTCATAATTCGGTATTAGTAGTTCATCCGCATCAATGTAAAGTCGTCCAATGAAATCTCATACTTAAAATAATAAATGTCATAATTTAAATGGACACGTTCGGTCAAAATCGATCATTATCTGCGACATCGTATTCAGAATCTTTAATCTTCTGTCGACGGCTGTAGTAGTCTTGGCAAAGACTTAGCAGTTGAATTAAACTGATAATGGAAGCTCCAACCTGAAATTAACCTTCAGACATTCTAAAGTCAACACGAATACGAAGCGAGCAATCTGCATCAAATATTTGCAATAAATCGAAAACAAAATGTTTCCTGGTAAAAACATTACAGTGCAACAACCACTATAATTTCACTTCCTTGACAGAACTATCATCGCTTACCCACAGTCCTAACGTTCCTCCAATGTGACCAATCAGTTGAAATAAAGAAATTACGTAGTGTTCAGTTCTCTGTTCTACCTGAAGGCTGTTGTGCTTTACTTGAAGTGTTATCATGTCACGCAAATTGTCCTCAGTCATCACGGATTCTTCGACTTTGTTCAGTGGCTCGTGTGGTCCAAGTCTGCAACAAAAAAGAAGAGATATACTTTTCTCTTCATGCTTATAATCCAGACTAAAACCACTATGAACGTAGACTACCAGGCATGACCAGAACAAAAATTTATTTATACAATAATTTATGACAGTGATTCAGATAGCTATTCTGTCTGGCTATTCTGTCTGGTCTAGAATTCTAGGGATAAACTTGAGCAAAGTGTTGAATTGCAATGACTGGAAGAAAGCGCTATTAGAAATTGCTACTACTAGCCACTCACCAGAAAATGTCAGCTACCAGAGTTAACAAAAGGCATTAAACTTGCATCACTAAAGCCAAATACGAGATAGCTGACTGTCGCTAAAATTGTTTTAAAGAAAAAACATACTCGTTGTAGGATATGGTCTTCTGATAGTAGTTCTGCACGCATGATACTGGACACTTCTCTTTCTTGCATTTATCAGAATAGTCCTTCAAAGTTTGAGGTGGTGCCTGAAACATTGGCTTAATCAAACACTTCCAGGTGTCCAACATTGAACACTGTGGTTTACTTGACTTCACAACATCGAGTAGTTGTATGGGATGGCAAGCCTGACAAGACTCGCCGCTGGCTTCCATGATAGATTCAATCAGACATCGATAAACGCAAACTTCTCTGTTGATTGCATCGCTAGAGCATGGTCTTCCTTTCGTACTCAGCCATTTCAAGTTGATTTCGTTTAATGACAAGGAAGCGTGAGTCTTTAGCGGGACATGAACAAAGTCAAGGGTAAAATTTTCGGTCGGATGCAACAGGCCAACCATTATTCCGTTGTAGTGAGGCCTCCCAAACTCACTGAGGTCACAGGAATATCCCATTCTTTTGTACTGTTCCTGTTGTTGTTGCATCATCATTTGATATTGCTGTTCTGGAGTAAGCTGACGTTTCTTCCGCTGTTGCTGCTGAGCTTGCGCTAGCATTGCTTGCTGCTCTGGAGTTAGGTCCCCTTGCTGCTGCTGTTCCTGCTGCTGTTGTTGCTGTGCCAGTGCTGCCTGTTGTTCCGGTGTAAGGTCCCCTTGCTGCTGCTGTTCCTGCTGCTGTTGTTGCTGTGCCAGTTCTGCCTGTTGCTCCGGTGTAAGGTCACCTTGCTGCTGTTGCTGTTGTTGTTGCTGTGCAAGTGCTGCCTGCTGCTCCGGTGTAAGATCTCCTTGCTGCTGCTGTGGCTGTTGCTGTTGCTGTTGCTGCTGATGTGCAGCCATCTGTGCAGGATGATAGACATTTTCGCAATCAATTCTTGTCACGTGTCGGAGGTACAGATCAAGTTTTTGTCCTGAAGCATTAACAACGCCAGCTTATAATGGGGTATAACCACAGGTGGACAAGGGGGGGGGAAAGGGGGGAATTTCCCCCCTCGGCGAAGTCGTCAACAAGGGGTCGCGAAATTGCTACCACAAGGGGTAAGAAAATTGGACACAGGGGTAAGAAAATTACCCAAAAAATAGGTTTTACGGCTAAAATTTCCAAAAATTATCCGGCTTCGCCTGAATTTTTCACTTAAAATCACTATTTATTGCTAAAAAATGTCAAAAAAACGCGTCTTGGCCAAAAAATCGCTGTTTTTTGTTAAAAAATGGCAAAAATCGCTTAAAAACTCGCTTTAAAAAGTACCCCTAAGAAAAATCGCTCTCACAAGGGGTACCAAAATTTGCTTCCACAAG
>JASAND010010405.1:0-43359 GCA_030248195.1 Trissonchulus latispiculum
TCTAAAAAACAAAAAGGCAGTGTATACAATAGCAACAAATTCGAAACCACAATGATCAGCGGTCGAATACACAAGTAGAAAATTTCAAGTGCGCTAATCAACCGTGTTTTCATCTAAACTGTAGATATACGACGTATTTTCGACGTATTTTCGGGGTGCGCAGTACCCATACGCAGGGTCCACCAATATTGCTTTCCAAATGCTGCCTGTAAGGGATGGGCAAGGAATTCAAAGGGGAAAACGATACACATCCATTTTTCCGATGGAATGGAAAAACGGAAAAATTCCTACTGTAATTTTGACGAAACCGTAATTTTTATCTTTTATCTGATTAGTTTACGGCCTCCCCGCTAAAACATAATATCTTTAAAAAACGTACGTAAGACAGTACCTACATAGTACCATAGTAGTCTAAAAGTTACAAGCTAGTATTAGGCAAACAACTTTATCAAAAACCCTCTATACGGGGTGGCCACAAATAATTCTGTAACGTACCTGTGGACTACTCTGAGCCGTTGACGAAAGGCTAGTGATTCGCGGCGGCATGACAGCCAGACCGGCTGACGCCTGCTGCGCAGCGACGCCCGACGGATCCCACAGCGTGATGGCGGGAGAGAGGGGGCGCTGTTCCCGCTCCTTTTTCAGTCGCTGCAGTCGATCCTTGTATCGTTTCTCCGTCTCCTTCCAGCGGGCATGAACGTCATCGGAGGCGGCTGCTGCGACAGACCTGAAACGAAGAAACACAGCAATCAAAACTTTTAAAAATATTTTACTTAGGTAGGCAAAATTAAGTTTTGATGACGTATTTTCTTCGTGTACACAGATTAGTCATGTCAAAAGCACATAATAACTAAGAGTGTGACAAGCGTCAAAGAGAAAATTTTAGAACGATAGGTACCAATAAGAACATACACATAGGCCAATAAGAAACATAATATATTCTGTGCATAAAACATCCTTGGGGTAGCGATTACCATGCATAAACAAGCTACCCAAAATACTGAGGGTACAATAGATAACAAATATGAATCAACCCCTACGATGTGATACAGACACAGTCATACAGGTTAGGTGCATTCACTCGATGACCACTCTGCCAGACTGATACTAGTATTCGGCGGGCGTCGTCAGTGGCGTACCGACATACTAGTTGCAGCTTTAGGTTTTTTGAGCCCCCTGATTGAAAAGGAATTGAAAAGCGTTTCTGCCCTGTGATCCCATTCACACGTGTTGTTTAGTATTAGTTATTAGGCTAGCGACATCATCTGCACGACAACGGCTGACCCACCACAAATTAGACCCATCACTTCAGAGAAATTTGCACGCTATGTTTGTGTTCTAAATCTCAAAAACACAACTAATCAGTTGGTTCAATGTGCGTCTGTTGCGAGCTTCAGCACACAAACATAGCGTGCAAATTTCTTTGAAGTGATGGGTCTAATTTGTGTGGAGCCAATCTTATCTTGCAGATGATGTCGCAAGCCTAATAACTAAGAGCTTGACGCTTGTCACAATCTTAGTTATTATGTACTCTTGGTCACGGGCACTAGACATCCGGATAAAATTAAATTTGAGAAAAATATCCGAATATCCGTGTACATTTCAAAGTAATGAAAATTAGTAAATTTTTGACAAAAATTTGCAAAATCTTAAAAGATTTTAAAAGTTTTTCTGAAATAATTTTTGAAACAAAAGTTGTGGCTTGGCTGCATGATAAATAGAAATTCGCAGCGTAAAGAAAAATTAACAGAAAACTTAAAAGGTTAACTGCAAAATCGAAAAGTTTTCTTGAAGTTAAGTTTGGAATAGGTGGATAACCGGATATCTGTTAACCCAAAATAGGCGACACCCGGATATGAAAAACTATCCCGTGCCCACCGCTAATAAAAATGATAATTTACGCACGACTATGGCTAAGACTCGTCCAGCTTAAAAAACATTTGCTGATATGCCTACACATGAAAATTTTTCTCATCCACACAATTGTAACGGGTAGCCAGCAATAGTTAGTTAAGCAATAGGATGCGGCGCTGGCATGTAATGGTCCGCGGCTTCACCCTATCCGCAACCTCTACTCTTGTACCTAAACTGCCTAAACCTAGACCAACTACAAAAGCAGTGATTATATTGGAAGCCGGCACAGCACACAATAAATATAAATGAATACAAAATAGGCCTGGCTCCCAAAGGATCTGCACACTGCAGCACAGCTTGCAAAGACCAACACAATAACCTTAGCTGCAGAGCTCAGCCTTCCTATTAACTCCTAGGTTCCTTCCTTCCAACCAGCCAACCTTAAGAGAGAGAGAAGAGACTTAACCGACCTGCCTGCCCCAACCAAACTGACTGGCTGAGCTCTGCTGCAGCTTGAAACTCTAAACGAAGTGATCTATGTTCCAATTCTTTGCAGCATTGCGCAAGCAATTGCAATACAACTTTATACTTAGCTAATGTTTGGCTTAGCTCGCGAACTATTCAACTCGTGACACAATACTTACTCCCAGAATACGAAAAAATAGATGATAAGCTAAGACAAGGCAGCCATCAAATTTGTCCACCGGATCTAAAAATCATGCGGACACTAGCATAGTTTGAAGTAAATAATCGCCTGTCATACCTCCTTTGCGATTCACCGGGCTGGGTTCCGGCCGGTCTAGCAGCCGGCCCTAAACCATCAATCGACGTAGCTGCCGCGGCTGAATTGCTATCACTGACAATCGATTCTAGGGTTGTGGTTCTGGAACGCTGCAGATTGGTGGCGACCGGGCCAGGACCGGGCCGCTCTCCAGTACTGAGGCTGGAGTCGGGCAGATCTTCACCGGCAGTTGACTGATGAGTTGACTGCTAAAAGAAAGAGAGAAAGAAAGAATCACAAAAATAGAAGATAGGCGTTCTCATGGTTTTACAGGCAAACTATATATATACACTGAAAGTTGACTGTAGTAAACTTGCTACAGCAAAAATAATCCATCCGTGGACAGCTTTCAAGTGCTGAACAAAAACTGAAAAGATGATAAAATGGCAATTTTCGTGAAAATTTACTCAAAAAATCACACTGTTCTAAAGCTGCCAGATTTCTTAAATCTCACCTTGCCTATATAAATAACTACAAAGTTTCCTACATTATTTGCTACAAAACCGACTGGAATTCGACATACCATCAGTCAACGTTCCCTCCCCCCCAAACTAGAAAAATCTGCTATCAAAAGCAATCACCTTATTTGGATTATCCGAGGCTAAGTATTGCGAGGCCGACATCGATTCAATGGAACGCGGCGGCGGTGAGGTCCGCTCCGAGACACCGAGTTTACTTTCTTCCGACTTCCGGGGTAGTGCCGGTTTCACCGTTGTCACACGGACACTGACAGTTGACGTGGACTCTGCGGTAAACTGCTGGGCAGCCGAAGAAGAAGAAGCAGCAGAAACAACCGGACGAATATCCCAATCGGATGACTCAGACTGACCAAATGTGGTGATCTGAAAAATGAGAGATTTAAAATTAAATGTTACGAATTATAAATAAAGGGTCAAACACCTTAACCTAACCACCTTGCCCCGGGAGACACAGCCTCCCCTTTCGTTCCTCGGGGAGAGGGGGCCACTCAGGAGGACGCGAAGGGCGGACTAAACTGATGCGTAAGAGGAAACATTTATCAAATTTATCAATCAATCAATCAAATTTTATCATTTGTATCAATCAATTCACTAATCAATTATCACTTGATTAGTACTTATCCAACAAGTTTTCGTCATAACCGCCATCACAGAACTTAGGTAGCTGTCTTTGGAATTATTAAGTTAGTATATATATACTTCTTCTGGTTAGTCAACTAGCAACCAGAGATTTCAAATGGCGAAAACTGATGATGATGGAATGATGGAATGAAATGAACAACCGCCCCACAGTACGCAAACATTTCTACACATATATACGTAGGTTGGTACACGTATATTATGTTTGCAATCTGCACTGTAGCAACCCAGAAATGTATATTTCTGTATATATATACCCATAAAATTCATTTGACGCCAAATCCAAATATTTTAGTCTTTAGTTTAAAAATTGTTCACATTTTTAATGTTTCTTAAAGTTCCAGAAACCATTAAGATTTATATACAACAAACTGCTGGAGGCCACAACCCGTCAAGAACACTTGACGGCAAGAACACTTTTAGCACATTGGTGAATTTTGCGGTGACCGGAAAAAAAGGAAAAAATGGAAAAACTGGAAAAAAACCGGATTCCGGAAGAAGCCCAATCCTGGCTCTGAGCGAGATAATTGCTCTGGGCCAAAATTTCCAGAGTGCGAAATGAATGGACCGAAATGAATTAACATCGATACAGCTTTTGAGACACATTCGCCCCTTTGCAATCACTCTTCCTGTTGTAAAAATCTAGCAACCCTGGGTTTACTTTATTGGGGGCGGCCCTCCCTCCCGCCCCCCGTACTTTTCGGGTTCCCACCTCCACTCGAGTCCTCCCCCACTTTTCGCCTAAAACAAACACAGCAACCCGCTGTGGAAGACCTCGGCAAGGAGTCTCCAATCAGTGTGTATTATGTCACAGTATACGCCTGGCCTTCACACTCTCCTCTGCCCCTTTCGGTCCCCCCTTGGGAATAGAATCGGTGGAACATCGACAAAAAAGGAAGAAAGAGTCCCTCCTCCGAAAATTCCCTACAGAACAACCTACATGACAATAGCAGTGAACACTGTTAAGTCTACTGTCAGTGCTAAACTGTTTTAGCATACAGGGAAGAGTGAAGTATGATGATGTGCATTTTGGATAACAAAATAGCCATTATATTATTCCTACCTGGGTTTTCTTTACTGGGAGGAGGGGAGGGCCCTCCACTCGGCCCCACCCCAGTTTTTTGGGCTTCCCCCCACTCACTATAAGGTGCCCATAAAATGCCAAATTTTAAGAATTTGTAGTCAAAATTTTCAAACGTTTTCCGGCTTCGCCGGATTTTTTTGGTCAAAAATCATCTATTTTGGTACTCAAACTCAGTTTTTGAGCACTTTTTAGCATAGTTATAGCAGTATACGTAGAAAACTGGTTATGTTGCTGTATTTTGACATTTTTTGACTATTTTATTCCCCCACTTTTCGACCTCCCCCCACCCCCACTTTTTCGCCCAAAATAAACCCAGCCTACTGGCCTACAACAGACATACACACAAAAATGAAATTGAAAGAGTTTCATGAAATATGCCAAGCCTATTGAAAAAACCACGCCAAGGCCCACAACAACCAGAAGAAATTTTACTAAGACCGAACATTCAAAGAGAACGATTTTTGAAAAAGGTTTATTCAGTGCCGCATAACCACATGCAAAACAACAAGAGATCAAGGGCAAACACAAAGTTTGGACAGTATATACTGTAGTTTTAAAAATATAATATATACTCTTTCAATGTCATTTTTGCGCAAGCAATTCTGGTGCTTCTTTTCTGAGAAAGTGTGAATCAACAAAGCAAGCAAGCAAGACTGCACACAACGCAAGAAGAGCACAGCATAGGATAACAGGGCTCACCTCCACAGTACTTCTGGTCAGGGCATTCGAAGAACCGGAACCAGTGCCTGCTGCAGTGCCGACAGCAGATTTGCTGGAGGGTTGAGGAAGATCCGGAACCCCCGAGCTGGCGGGCGGCGGGTTTGCCGCAGACGTAGCGATTGTGGTTGATGGCACAGAGATTACCCTGACTTCGGATACGCCCAGGGGTGATTGTCGCTGAACAGGGTGACTGGCAGCAATACCAGTAGCCGCCGGGGCAAACGGTTTAACGGTCGGCTGAACCACACCTATGGGAGGAGGCGCCCCCAGGATTGCCGGGGTCCCCGATTGGGAGCCTGTGTGGTCCCCAGCCGATTGGGAGCCTGTGTGGTCCCCAGCCGATTGGGAGGAGCCAGAAATGAGCGAATCAAAGTTGGCAGACGTTGTGGGTGGTCCTTCCGCGCCCCTTCTTCCCCCTTCTGGAGGGCCCGGTTTAGGCGGGGCCGTCACAGTTTCCATGAGTCGGGGAGAATCCATTTTCTGGGACCGGACGACCGTCCCACCCCCTGTCTCAAAGTAGGAAACCGTTTGGATCTCAGAATACTCCAGTCGGGGACTGTGAACCGAAGAGGATGCGGCTGAACCGGAATAGACCGGATTTTCCAGCGGAAAACCGGTCTGACCACCCACGAAGGCGGCCACTTCACTGTCGACTGCCTTTTCATGATCAGTCGCCGTCGAATGTGGATCAGAAATCGCCTGCGTCAGCGGTTGCGGCGGCTCTGGGTGGTGGTAGTGGTGGTGCAAATTTTCAGCAGCTGGAGGCTGCTCAGTGGTGGCTACGCTGGTAGACTTGTCAGCTTCGGCCGCCATTAGCCTGGCGCCCGTTTCTGAAACAAAAAATAGAACAAACCAGTCCTTTATTTTGTGTTTTGATTTTTTTAATGATCAAGGTTTCCACCGCGGATGCCATCGAAATTTTTCATAAATGACTCCGTGCCCTCTAAATTTCCAGTTCGAGTCTACTCAGTTACAAACTACATAACTTTAACTGCATAACAGCACTTGTTTTAAATTAATAAAAACAGCGTTATATATATAACTGTAAAAACTAGTGGGAAAAATGCCCTAAACGGGCATGCAACGGCTAGAATAGGGAAAGAAGGAAGGGCGGAAAAATGCCAATATATACCTATATATACTTAACAGTCGGCGCAGAAAATGGTAAGAAACTAGATTCAGCGCCGAATAGGGAAAGCAGTCGGCGCTGAAAATGATAGAAACTAGATTCAGCGCCGAATAGGAAATGCAGTCGGCGATGAAAAGGATAGAAACTAGACTCAGCGCCGAATAGGGAATGCAGTCGGCGCTGAAAATGATAGAAACTAGATTCAGCGCCGAATAGGGAATGCAGTCGGGTAGCGTGGAACAGGCAATTCCTCCGTCCATCCTATTCGCGTGAACTGCTCTGGAATAGTCGAGAACGTTGTATTTACTGCGTTTAAAATGAGGCAGGCTGCAGCAATATCGTTCGTGTAAGCCAAATCTGCTTTTCCAGCCAGAGTTAACACGTTCCTTACCACACTTTTCACCCCCGTTACCGTAGATTTGAAATTAGCCTTCCACTCTCAATACTTGACCAATTTCCAATCCAAGTATACACATCTGCTCCACTCTACGAACTCTATCTGGTAAGCACAAAATACCTTGGACGTAAATTTACGTCTATAAACTTTTTTCATTATACGTTCTAGAAATATGTTAAACAACGTAATTTTACGTTTACTACAGGCTATTCCATTGGACGTACTATTACGTCTTATTTTGGGTTTCTGCTACTATTTAATTTGCTTGGGGACGTAAATTTACGTCCTGTTGTAACCTTAATTTTGCAAAAAGGACGTAAAAATACGTCTGGTAAAACAACCTGTAAAAGGAAAAAAGGTTTACTGACTAAGAAAAGTCATGGATTTATTGAAAAAAGTTCAAATCGACAAATCAAAACGTTTTCAGGCAGTTTACAATGAAAACTCATCAAGCTGGCTTCCTCTGCTAGAGCACACAGTATATTTTTCTGTGGCACTTTCTTTGCACCTAAAGTAAAGTTTGGCTAGTCTATCAGGACCCCCACCGAAGAAATTATCCGTCAAATGAAGGTTACTGAAGATCAAATAAGCCGAGAATCTACCACGTCTCAAAGGTAAGTTCTTATACACAGTCAGTTTGAACAGTCCATCCGAGAGGCAGCATACCTTAGAAAATTCACTAGACCCATGTGAAGACATAGCAGTGCCAGTAAACGTTTTGAATTCGTTCATATCTAGATTCTAGATGATGCCATATTGGCCTAGGCGATCAGTAAACCACCACAAGAATATAAAAATTTTTATATATCCCTCCCATCCTCATTTCCATAATTTGTCTTCCCTCCTTGGTCCATTTATCTGGAAATAAAAATACTGTGAATAAGGTTCTTTTTGGAGTCTTGCAGACGGCAAGAATGTGGTAGAAAATAGTGAAATTGGGTAGGAATTGGACTTATGGATGTTTTGGCATTCATACTTGCTTATTTGTCATATAGCGGGGGGGACCGGTGTTTTCCAATTTTTGTAATTTTTTTGCGGATTTTTGTTTCGTCGGATGTATTCTATTCATTCTGAAACAGCTATAAAAACCATTAGTTTTTGGACGTATTTTTACGTCCACAGATCAAATTGTTGTATTCAAAAAGACGTAAAAATACGTCCCTGGTAAGGAACGTGTTAAAAGTGCGTTGTGGATTGTGGATAATGAAGTAACGCAGTTAAGATTAGGTGTCATGATGTGATCAAAATGTGCTGAAGCTAGCTAGCTTTATTCTTTAACATAAAGTTAAAGCCGTTTGTGTTGTCTTCTGCATAAAGTACATAAACCGCATTACCCATGAGTAATACTAGTTCCAGCTGAAACAACTTTGTAAGGAATTTGTAGCTGTAATTGTTTCTGTCTTAAAAGTGTCATTGATCGTCTGTGCTGGGAAAGCCGACAAAAGTATGTGCCAAAACGAAATCTTAATCTTGTCCATATTAGAACATTAAATCGCGATGGCAGAAGATAGTCTACAGTGGCGAGGCTGAACTAAGTCTAAAAGTAGACAATCCAGGAAGAGTTTCAAGTTTGCTGTTTGAGATAAAGTTGTACGAGAAAGCAGCCGCTCATATCAGCATATTTTTATTCACGCGAGTAGGTATAAAACCCAGTCACAGTTAATCAAATTATCTTATCGAAGGTAACATTGTTAGAAAAATAAACCGTTGAGCTGGACATATCGCAATTCACGCAAATAGGATGGACGGAGGAATTGCCTGTTCCACGCTACCCGACTGCATTCCCTATTCGGCGCTGAATCTAGTTTCTATCATTTTCAGCGCCGACTGCATTCCCTATAAGGCGCTGAGTCTAGTTTCTATCCTTTTCATCGCCGACTGCATTTCCTATTCGGCGCTGAATCTAGTTTCTATCATTTTCAGCGCCGACTGCTTTCCCTATTCGGCGCTGAATCTAGTTTCTTACCATTTTCTGCGCCGACTGTTAAGTATATATAGGTATATATTGGCATTTTTCCGCCCTTCCTTCTTTCCCTATTCTAGCCATTGCATGCCCGTTTAGGGCATTTTTCCCACTAGTTTCTTGCATTTTTCCGCTTTAGCGGTTTTAAGAGGGCTTAATATATAAAATGAATAAACTGCCATAAAAACGATTTGAAAAAATCAGACAGGACGTACATATATACGTACGTATATATCTATTGTAAGCACGTTTAGGGCAGTTTTATCATTTGTACGGAGCACTATCTCTATATTGATGTGTGTGTGTAAGGGTTTATCTGAAAAGAGAACATAGGGGTCATCGCGGTGCGTGGGGTACGGAAAATTTCTAAAAACGCAATTGTTTCTGCATTAGAAAACGTTCACAGAGGGATTATCGGAAAAGAGGATGACGGGGGGCCGAACTCCCACCGGGGGGGGGGTCGTCGCGCTGCGTGGGGTTAGCAAAATTTGAAAAAACGCAATTGTTTCTACATCAGAAAACGTTCACATAGGGATTATCAGAAAACAGGATGACGGGGGGGCCGAACTCCCAGGGGGGGGGGGTGGTCGCGCTGCGTGGGGTACGGAAAATTAGAAAAAAACGCAATTGTTTCTGCATCAGAAAACGTTACGTTTAGTAAAGGTTTTCCGGAAAACAGGAGGACGGGGGGCCGAACTCACACCCCGGGGGGGGGGGTCGTCGCGGTGCGTGGGGTTCGGAAAATTTGAAAAAACGCAATTGTTTCTGCATCAGAAAACGTTTACAGAGGGGCTATCGGAAAAGAGGATGACGGGGGGCCGAACTCCCTCCGGGGGGGGGGGTCGTGACGTCGCGCTGCGTGGGGGAGGGGAAATTTAGAAAAACGGAATTGTTTCTGCACCAGAAAACGTTCACAGAGGGGCTATCGGAAAACAGCATGACGGGGGGCCGAACTCCCACCGAGGGGGGGGGGTCGTCGCGCTGCATGGGGTTCGGATAATTTGAAGAAACGCTATTGCTTCTGCATCAGAAAACGTTCCCAGAGGGATTATCGGAAAACAGGATGACGGGGGGCCGAACTCCCACAGAGGGGGGGGGGTCGTAGCGCTGCGTGGGGTGCGGGAAATTTGAAAAACGCAATTGTTTCTGCATCAGAAAACGTTCACGTAGGGATTATCGGAAAACAGGATGACGGGGGGCCGAACTCCCACCGAGGGGGGGGTCGTCGCGCTGCATGGGGTTCGGATAATTTGAAGAAACGCTATTGCTTCTGCATCAGAAAACGTTCCCAGAGGGATTATCGGAAAACAGGATGACGGGGGGCCGAACTCCCCACCGGGGGGGGGGGGTCGTAGCGCTGCGTGGGGTGCGGGAAATTTGAAAAACGCAATTGTTTCTGCATCAGAAAACGTTCACGTAGGGATTATCGGAAAACAGGATGACGGGGGACCGAACTCCCACCGGGGGGGGGGGGGTGGTCGCGCTGCGTGGGGTACGGAAAATTTGGAAAAACGCTATTGCTTCTTCATCAGAAAACGTTTACAAAATGTTTTCCAGAAAACAGGATTACGCGGGGCCGAACTCCACCAGGGGAGGGGGGTCGTCGCCCTGCGTGGGGTACGGAAAATTTGGAAAAACGCAATTGTTTCTACATCAGAAAACGTTCACATAGGGATTACCGGAAAACAGGATGACGGGGGGCCGGGGGATCGCCCTGCGGGGGGTACGGAAAAGCCGTTCGCATGGGGGTTACCGGAAAACAGATGACGAAAAATGTTCGCCTCGCAACGGGCTTTCATTTGATACCAAACTTGGCCACTTTTGGAAAAATCGGTTTTTGGCTTTTTTGGACCGGTTCGGACCCTGCTCAGGGCGCCACAGGCCGCAGGGTCCACTTTGGAGGGGTCCTCCAATGAGAAAAAATGTTCCCCTCACCAAGGGCTTTCATTTGATACCAAACTTGGAAATTTTTTAAAAAATCGATTTTTGACCAGTCCGGACCCTGGCCAGGGCGCCACAGGCCGCTGGGACCACTTTGGACGGGTCCTCCAATGAGAAAAAATGTTCCCTTCACCAAGGGCTTTCATTTGATACCAAACTTGGAAATTTTTTAAAAAATCGATTTTTGACCAGTCCGGACCCTGGTCAGGGCGCCACAGGCCGCTGGGGCCACTTAGGAGGGGTCCTCCAATGACAAAAAATGTTCGCCTCACCAAGGGCTTTCATTTGATACCAGACTTGGAAAATTTTCAAAAAATCGATTTTGGACCGGTCCAGACCCTAGTCAGGGCGCCACAGGCCGCTGGGACCACTTTGGAGGGGTCCTCCAATGAGAAAAAATGTTCCCCTCAGCAAGGGCTTTCATTTGATACCAAAGTTGGAATTTTTTTAAAAAATCTATTTTTGACCAGTCCGGACCCTGGTCAGGGCGCCACAGACCGCTGGGACCACTTTGGAGGGGTCCTCCAATGAGAAAAAATGTTCGCCTCACCAAGGGCTTTCATTTGATACCAAACATGGTCACTTTTGGAAAAATCGATTTTTGACCATTTTGGACCGGTCTGGACCCTGGCCAGGGCGCCACAGGCCGCTGGGACCACTTTGGAGGGGTCTTCCAATGGCAAAAAATGTTCGCCTCACCAAGGGCTTTCATTTGATACCAAACATGGCCACTTTTGGAAAAATCGATTTTTGGCCAATTTGGACCGGTCCGGACCCTGGTCAGGGCGCCACAGGCCACTGGGGCCACTTTGGAGGGGTCCTCCAATGAGAAAAAATGTTCGCCTCACCAAGGGCTTTCATTTGATACCAAACATGGCCACTTTTGGAAAAATCGATTTTTGACCATTTTGGACCGGTCTGGACCCTGGCCAGGGCGCCACAGGCCGCTGGGACCACTTTGGAGGGGTCTTCCAATGACAAAAAATGTTCGCCTCATCAAGGGCTTTCATTTGATACCAAACTTGGCCACTTTCAGAAAAATCGATTTTTGGCCATTTTGGGCATGGTCCACGGTCCGGACCCCTGGCCAGGGCGCCACAGGGGTCAGGGCGAAACCCAGTATAGCCTATGCTGTAGTGCTCCCGCACCCCACCCCAAACCCCAAATAAGAGAGACCTGCTCCCTGTAGATATTTCTGTAGAAGAGGTTAAAGTTGAAGTTGCGACACGGTAGGGCCCACCACCACCAGGGTGCCCCCCAGCCACATGGATAGGTCCTAGACCGAAACTAATGGGCCATTTAGATTCACCATATAGGGGTTCCTATTCGAATACGAAACCTCAGCCCAGCAGCTCTTATGTATAGGGCTGCCTACTCCGTAGGCCCAGACCCCCCCTTTTACACGTTAACTAGTGACCCCCGGCCAGAAAACTACAGGGGACAGATCCAAAATTCATATACCCCATGGCAATCTAGACCATGGGGCCATGCTCCACGGCGAACCTTAGACCCATCGGTCTGCCCCAGTTCAAGTTTACTTGAACAGAAGGATTGACCATTTTTGAAAAAAACTATCTCCGAAAAAATCGAAATCCTGCTATGTACACAGACCTATGGGGGGCCCTACCTACTCCATACTCATTTCCCCAAAAATGGGGAAAAAGTTGTTCAAAAAAACCCCATATGGTATAGGAAATCTAAGACCTCCGACCCCTAGGGGGGGGGGGGGAAATGGAGAGAAAGTCGTGCATTGAAAAATTGAATCTGTCATATCTCAAAAACGGCTCGGCCGATTTTGCTCAAATTTGCACAGCATGTACCCCTCGTGAAGGGGTTTCTACTGGTAGAATATGAAGGCTCTACCTCAACTCCTCCGCTGGCAACAGGGAAAACTATTTTCCAAGAGGCGCAATACGCCTTTTTTCCCTATTCTAGGTAGTGCGCTGACGCGCACTACCTAATAAAGTTAGAAGGCGGTTTTTCTTGCAAAATACGCAATTTTGTAATTTTGCAAACAAATTTTTCAAGACGCGCACTATTATTTTGTTTTGACTTACGAACGCGCATACATGATACGTATATATATATCGAAGTAAATAAGAAATGCGCATAACTATAACGAAGTACGAGTACGTACCGGTAAATGCTTGATTCAATTCAGCCTCAGCATTCCAGGCCTCCCCACAATCTTGTGTGGACCGACCTCCAACACCATCATCGTTCTCTCGTATCTCCGCAGTTCGGGTCGTTACAGCACTGGTTTGCTGCAGCTGCAACTGATCAGCATCACTGTAGACAACAGAGTGGTGTGACGACGCAGCCGAAGCCGTGATTACCGACACAGTGGGCTGCTGTCGAATCCCAGTGACACTGATCTGGGGCGCTGACATCATCAGAGAGGCTGACTCGCTCAGCTCATTCTCTGACGCTGACTCGCCCCAGGTCCAGCTGTCGTCCAGCGGACCACCCACATCGCCGTCGTCGTGGGTGGTCTCGCCAGCGATCACATTGACCAGCCGGTTGCCCAGCTGTCTGACGGTGGACATCAAAGGCTGGGCAGCAGCATCTGGCCCAGCTGGCTGGCCTATCTGGGTCGCGGAAGGCGAAGCGTCCAATGCTACATCCTCCAGTTCGGTACAACAAGTGGGAGCCCCACCGGTCGAACTACCGTAGACCCCAGAAACCAGATCAGGAACCGGCTGTTGCAGCTGTTGCCTGCAGGCTGCACCGCCTCCCTCTTCGTTTGCTGAAGACACCGATTGGGTAGATGTGGGAGGCGGTGGTTGGGTGTAGGATCCCGGATAATACTCGTAACCGCCGTCTTGATACTGGCTAGCCGTACCAACAGCATTCGGTGCTGTCGTCTCCGACAGCATCGAATACTGATTGGTCGGTGGCGATGCTACAGCACCACCACTACCCTCCTGTTGGTAATGGTGCTGCACCGCATACGCTCCAGCGCCTTCAGCAAAATATTCTTCGTCCAAATTCTGATCACCACCATCATCATCATCTCCTCGACCGTAAAACATTCCTACCGTACCCCCACCTTCTTCCTCCTCCTCATTACCCCAGGAATCCCAGCCGCCGGCCGGATCCTCACTACCCTCCCGGATCTCCTCCGAAACTTCATCATCCCGAGACGAAGGCTCTTCGCTGCAATCTCTGGTACTGCCCTGATACTGGTCCTCAGAGTAGCCATAGTGCTGCCCCACCGCATCAGACTCCACTTGATTTTGGGCATAGTAGTTGGCATAATCATATTGTTGCTGCTGTTGTTGTTGATACTGATAATACTGTTGCTGTTGTTGCTGCTGCTGAGTCTCATCATAGCCATACACCGCAGAAGGCTGTTGCTGCGCCGGTGCTGCGTTCTGGTTACCAGGGTCCGCAGCATAGCTGGTATAGACAGATAAGCCGGCCTCGGAATAGTAGTTCCCATTGTACATCCCGTTCACAGCATAGCCGGAGGTTGCTGCAAAGGTTGACGATGTGGGTGGTCCGCCAGGAGGCGGCGGTTGCACAGCACCAAAGGGCGATGTGTAAACATGCTGCTGTTGCTGGTGCTGTTGCTGATATGAGGTTGCTGCATAGTTTGAGAAGTCGGTCGGCGTGCTGGAACTTTGTTTGGCAGCACGAGAATAGGGATTCTGAGCCGCAGCTGGTGGCTGGGTGGCTGCGGCGCCGACACCACCCAGATAGCTCCATTCGGTGGCTCCGGTGGCCAAAGGCGGTTGCATGATCGCTCCTCTCCTCTGGCTAAGTTTAATCAGTCTTGTTTCGGTCGTCGATTATTTAAACGTAATAAAGGCCAATTAAATATATCAATCTTACGTTTTGATAGTTCACAATACAAACTAGAAAAAATATGTATATATATTAACAAGCTTTGTTACAACATTAGAATATGTGGATAAATTATGTAGATATAGCCATGGGGTGAAAAAACCCACCCCTTTGGGGGGGAACCACCCACCTCCTGGACCAGGGGTTAGAGCTCTGAATGAGCTACAGAATCGCGGTCTGGCGGGCCTTCACGCGGGGGATTAGGATATCTACACTGGCATTTTTTTAGTGGCCCCCCCCCTTTTCGGTTCCCCCCTCCACTTTTCGGAGCCCCCCCCCCACTTTTCGGCAAGCCTCCACCCACGTTTTTGCGGGTCGCCCAAAAGTGACCAAAAATTAGGTTCTTGAGGCCAAATTTTCAAAAATTTTCTCAATTTTTAGCTAATTTATGGACTTATAAGCTCATTTTAAGTTTAAAAACAGCGATTTTTTTGCGTTTTTACCCTAAAAATGCTAATTTTTCGTTAAAAATTTTTACCTTTGGCTCGCCCCGGCACTTTTCGGAAGCCCCCCCTTCCCCCTCCCTAGGGGGGCCCCCACTTTCAAAACCCTAAAAAAATGCCAGCTACATGAGGCGTAGAACAATTTAATTTACCCCAGTTTTATTGTGAGCCAAGGCAAATCCCCTCCGTTTATACTTTATATACAATAAAGCATTAAAAATCAACTTTAAATTTGCAGCATAAACCAGGGTATTTTTACAGGGGGGGGGGGCGGAGGGGTTCTCCCGAAATTGACCTCCCCCCCTCCGAAACTGCCTGCCCCCCCCCGAAATCGCCCCCTCCCGGGATTTTTGCTTCCCCCCCGCGATTTTTTCCAAATTTTTGCCAAAAATAGGCAAATTTTCAAAAATTTTCCGGCTTCGCCGGAGATTTTTTCTTAAAAATAGCCATTTTTAGCTTAAATCCTGGCATTTTTGAGAACTTTTTGCGTTTCACCATGTAAAAATACGCCAAAAAATACCATTTTTTGGCTCATTTTTGCAAGAAATCTTCGCCGCGCCCGGGCCCGGGGGGGGCCCCCGGGAAGCCCCCCCCCCCCCGAAAAAAATCCCTAAAAAATACCCTGTAAACTGGTTGGATTTCATTAAATGTAACAAACATATAGTCAGGTTCCCAAAAAAACCAGTTGACAGTTTTTTGCTCCAAACCTTTGCAGGGTGACGTGGGACAGCCCAACTAGAGTGCATATGCATAGGGCTCGGTCCGACACATATGCCCACCTATAGCCCCTAGCCTGCCTCCCTGGCAATCCTGAGTAATTAAAAAATTTTGGTGGTTCTTTTTTTGGGAACGATTCCCAAAAAAAGAACCAGCGTTCCCAAATAAAAAACCACCCTCTTTACTACTGGCAGAGAAGAGGCAGGGCAAATCTAATATTACCTGCCCATAACCGACCAATACTACACGGTACTTGGTGGAGCCCAAGGGTCTAGCCTGGGCACGGCAGCCCACTTAGACTACCTTGGACCACCATGACATGGTGAGTCTGGAGGTGTAAGTTCCGATAACTTTTCTTTGAGCACCAAACGCCTTAAGCCGAGGTTTATAGCATATTTGGCACCCTTTTAAACGTGTATTTTCTTTAAGTACACTATAAAATTTCTGAGGACTTACCTGTAACAACAGTCCACATCCCCAACTTGGACCCCCGGGGACCTAGGCCAAGTTGGGGGACTATCACCAAAACCCTACCAAAACAACTGAAATTTCGCGTAGAACCGTTTTATAACTAGGAAAACGCGTTTCCAGCATGAATTATGCTGTAAATATCAGTTTTTAGCCAAGTCCATTACTTCAAGAGACCAACATGGGTCCAGACCAGGTTCAGGCTGTTGAGCCAGTCAAATCACCTCAAAGATTCCAAATATAAGTTATTACGGTGTTTTTTGGGGTAAAACGTTCTAAAACCGCGTTAATATCACCAGAAAAACAATTATGGTGGCTCCTGTGACCTATTTTTGCAAAGTCCGAACTGGTTATTTTTTTGGGAATTCGTTCCAAAAAAAAACCGGGTGGTCCAGGCCACATAGGTGTACCTGGGGGGGGGGTGGGGGGGGGAACCCCTCCCCCCAAATGGAAAAGTGCCGACCCCACCCTCGAAATTTTGGAGGCAGACCCCACCCCCAAATGGCCAAATCCCAGACCCCACCCACCCAAATTTGCCAGACCCCACCCTCAAAATTTTGAAAATTTTGCCTCAAAATTAGTAAAAATTCGAAATTTTTTGGAAAAATTCGAAATTTTTTGGAAAAATTCGAAATTTTTTGCAAAAAATCCAAGTTTTCTCGACTAAATGAGCAAAAATGAAGAAATACTGTTGATTTTTAGTTGGAAATAACGTTTTTTAGCGAATTCACGAATTTTTTCTAAATTTTTGACCGAAAAAATTTTTTACCCCCCCCCCAAATTCGATTTTTCCGGACCCCACCCCACCTCAAACCGGCTGACCCCACCCACCCTAATTTCGGCTACCCCCTCCCCCAACGATTTCTCAAGGTACACCTATGCCAGGCCACAGCGTAGGAGCCAGTAGGGCTGGGATATGTGGTATCGTGAGCACTTCGGCACCTAACCTACCAACCACAATTAGGGACTTACCGGGTATTCCGTTGTGGTTTTGAGACAATTTTTTCAACACCATGTCGAAACTTGTCCGAGGGTAGTTTTGGGGTGGTAGTCTTCTAGCTGGCGCCCTGGCTTCACGAGATAAGCTATATAACCCAAACTGATATATAATACTAAGGTCTTCTACTTATTATGCGCCAAATTTGGCTCGAAACGGTCGAAGTATATATAGGTACACCTGGGAGATCTGGCACTGGTTCTTTTTTTGGGAACTTTGTCACTGGTTCTTTTTTTTGGGAACCTGACTATATATATATATATATATATATATATATAGCGCGGCGGGAAAAAACCCAATCCGATATGCGGGAAAAAACCCATCGCCAGTGTGAGTCACCCATATGAGCTAGATCGGATTTTAATAGCCTATCTTAAAGAGCGTCCAAAACTACCCTAGAGGGTGTATTATTGTAGTTCCCCCTGCCTCTCAGCAAATTTTTTGGGACTTTGAAATTTTTGGAATTTTTGGTCCCAACATGGGGGCCAGGCAGGGTCAACTTTGGGGGGTCACCCTGAACTACTGGAAAGACTTAGCCCAAAACAGATTATAGTTTCACAGAGGATATGTCTCGAACTTCACGATGGTGTATGCAATTTGGCTCTAATACCTGTGGTGCGACCTGGGGGTGACCTAGACTCGGCGGGAAAAAAACCCATGTGCGGGGAAAAGACCCAAAATTCAAAATGAACTTTTTTACTAACCATTAGCAGCAAAGGAAAAATTCATGCATTTCTTAGCTCAGTAGAGCCTCCTGATTAATTTGGTATAGATTTTACCTAGGTTCGACCTTCTATGTGAGGTCCAGGTGGCCAAACTCTGAGATGGTGCCATTTCAAGCCAAATTTTCAAATTTCGCCAAAAACCGCTAATTTTTCACTAAAATAGGTCGGGTTTGGCTTTAAATGCAATAAAAACACGTTTTCTATGTGATAGGATGCTTAAACTGCAGAATTTTGGAAGGTTGGTGGTCGACCCAAGAAATGTGATGGGGGTGCCCCCCAACCTCTCCCCCCAGAATTCGGACCTCAGAAATTTCGAAAAATGACCAAAAAATGCAACATTTTCTGTAATCTAGCCCTTTTTCCTTCAAAATAAGGCCTCTTTTTCACGTTTTAGGCGTTTTTGCAGCGTTTCACAGCGAATTTAAGTCAAAATTTTAGAAAATTTTTTCAGAAAATGACCATTTTTCGGCCAAATTTAGCTAACTTTTTGGGTCCAAAAATTGCTGGGGGGGGGGGGTTCGGGGGGTAGCCGAAAGTTGGGGGAGGGTATATCAAAAATTCTTGGGGGGGGGGTAAAGGTAAAATTGGTCAAACATTTTGGGGGGATACCCCCCCCCCCCCCCCAAAGGAAACTATGTTTAAAAACACTGTCTAATGTTGAAATTACTTAATGATTTCATGTTTTTCGGCATTAGCAATGGCTGAAACTGCAATTTTTGGCATAATAACAGAAAAAATTTGGGGGAGATTTGGGGGGGGGGTCGTGGGGGTCTATAAAGGGGGCCCCCAAAAAATTCCGGGGGAGGGGCCCCCCAAAATTCCAGGGGAGAGGCCCCCCCAACCCAAATCCCCGTTACACCTATGACCCCCCCTCACCAAAATGACAAATTTCTGAAACTCCCCAGATATTTTGGCCCAGCCAAAAGTGGCCCAAAAATGGTAAAAGATTTAGGGTTTTTGGGCAATTTTCAGCGACGCACGACGCATCCCCTACCTGGCCTCCCCCCCCCCCAGATTTTTGCCCACCAAATCGACAAATTTTTGTCGACCCGACCCCCACAACAGATTTTCAGATTTTGTATATATACCCCCAAAATTTTTGGCCAAAAATCACAAATTTAGGGGGTTTTGGCCATTTTTGTTCCCTCCCCCCATTCTCGTGCCGAAGCCGAACCCCGCGTATATTTACCTTTTAATTGCAATAAAATATAAACCATCTTTAGCTGTTTATAGCTCATTTACAGCCATTTTTGCGAAGTTTTTTCAAAAATTTCCGCTCGGCTTGGGGGGGGGAGAAGCATAGGTGTAAGGTGGGGGGGGGTTGGGGGGGGTAGCCCCCCCCAAGCCTTTTTTCAACCCTCCCCCAAAACTTTTTGGGGGGGGGACGTCCCCCCCCCAACGGGGGGGGGGGGGTAGTCGCGCCGAAGGCGCGAAAAATGGCCACAAATTGGGTATTTTTTGGGTAAATTTTATAAAAATTTTCAAAAATGTCCAAATTTTTGGCTTAAACTGTTTATTATTCTGAGAAATACACGTTTTTAACTGTATTATGGATCTTATGACTCAATATTGTCTTTATTTTGGACTTGGAAACATGTTGGCAATCAAGTTTTTGAGTTTAAAACCACTGTCTAATGTTAAAATTACTTTATGGTTAGATGTTTTTTATCATTAGCAACGGCTGAAAATGCGATTTTTGGCATAAAAAATGAAAAATTTTTTTGGGGGAGGGTTGGGGGGGGGGTCCGGGGGGGGGTCGCCAGAGGGGGGGCCCCCCAGAAAAATGTGGGGGGGGGGGAGCCTCCCCCACCCCAAATCTCCGTTACACCTATGGGGAGAAGTAGTTGAGGTCAGGTATGAGGGGAGGGAGGGTCTGACCCTGTGTTTTTTGCGAAAAAAACTGCGAAATTCCGCACTTTTTTTGAAAATTCCGCAACTTTTTTCGGAGCTCTGCGTAAAGTTCCGCAAAAAATTTTGTCTTTGAGTAGACATTTTCAGTTGTCTCAGATGAAAAATAAACGTTTCTGATACTTTTTGAAGAAATTTTTCAAAAAATTTCGCGGCTTCGGCGCGTATTTCAATACGTAGACACCTTTCAATCTTAGCTGAGAGTTAGAATGCCTAGTGACAGCTATGCAATGAAATTCTTTTAGCCTTGAAACCATAATATACCATAATTTTAAACTATTATTAACCTATTAGCAGTTTGCTTATATCTTAGGATTTTACTGACAGTCGAAACTAAACTTTTGAGAATTTCCACTAAGGATTTTCCTCGGTTTTACAAAATTTTCTCAGCTTCTGGGGGCTCCGCCCCCAGACCCCCGTATCTCTTCACTATTAAGTCTTCTTGTAAAACACGCTTATGCTTATGCTTCGACTTTCGAAAAATAGTTATAACTTGATTAGTACCATGCTTTAAATATTAAAAATGTGTTTAAATACACCCAAATTACTAAAATTCATTAGTTATCTTTAAAATTCTAAAAAATAAGTATTTCGCAATTTTTTGCGAAATTCTGCAAAAAATTTTGGAGGACTGCGTAAAAGTTCGCAAAAAGTTTCGACGAAAAAAAAACACAGGTCTGACCTCTCCGTGGGGGGTGTCACGCTCTGCTCACACACAGGGGGCGCAAACTGTAGCTTGGTTGGTACACCTGATGCCCACCCCTGCCACCCCAATTTGTTTAAAACCCAACAAGCCAAACAGTTTATAGTATTTAAATTCTACAGATATTATATATCGAAATCTAAATCAACTTAATTTCTATTTGTGCACCTATACGCCAGTTACATATTAATTTAGGCTATTACCGACACCATTGTTGAAAACAAGTAAATAAAAACCTGTCACTGGTGCGGATTTCATCCACCACTTTATGAGGATATGACTTTTTATGCTCTGACCTGCTCGCTTTTGATGCGCGCATAACAAAGCAGACTGCTGATGCTGAGCTGGTTAAAATTAGTGCTTGGCGTATAAGCTTCTGCAAAACTTTGAAACTCCTATCGTAGAAGAGAGTTTCAATGTCGAGAACAAGATGGTAAGCTATAACATAAGGTCGCGATTCCATTTGGGCACATATGGTTAGTACAGCAAGTTGAAATTTGATAAAACTTTAAAACTTCATAAGTTATTTGGCCCATGTCAAGATAAAAAATCACATTCTGCTGCGCTCTGATTTGCCGATTGTTTTTTGAAGCTTTTATTTTCATGGGGCTCTTAGGGTTCAGTGGTATTTTTTGAAATTTGATCCATAACTAATGTGTACTTTATTTTCTGATGGGAGTTCTTGAGTTTCTTTTGGATTTTCAAATTTTTTCGGGAGATTTGCTCCTAATTTCCTAATTTTAAGGGTGCGCTTGCATAACCGGGAACATTTCAACAATAAGAACACCAACAGAACAACTTCTCCTGGATCCATTTCAATACAATAATCCATTTCTAGTTGGAGCAAAATACTAGCGATGTGGCGAATTTGAAGAATTCAGCGCTTGGCTTGCTTCTTACATAACAGGGATAAATTCAAATTTTCAAAATGGTGTTATTTGTTAACGGCAGAATAAGAGTAGCTCAAATTCCGCACAAATGTATTAATCAACCTAATGCAGGGACAATTTTTCAGTTTTTTATTTATGCAATTTTCAGTATTTTATAAACGTTCAAAAGTTTGAAAATCAATATTTCATGGAATGCACATTTTAAACAAAAAATAAAAGTTGCCCCTCCGCAAGTTGCCAATAAACATGCATGCAAAATCTGAACCTGTTAGGTTGCAGCATTTATGAAATATTTAGAATATTTCGCACAGTTCGCTTCCGCTTCGCGTTTTTGATATGACACAGATATGAGTTATACATTGTGAAAGTTCTGCTGGGGCGGCAAGGTTCCGCAGGTGTTGGCTACGCTTGGACAACCAAAGTGAAACCAGATATATAGCTTTAATAAGTTCCAGAACTGACAGGCGATCACGCCAACCTCAACGACTACTACGCAAGTAGAACTTCTACAAGAGGAGGGACAGAACTCACAGTTTTGCAGTTCTTTCTTTAAAATTCTATAACTTTTACACTTCTCCCCTCTTGAAGAAATGCTACACCACTGTAGAATAGGTCATAACAGGATTATATATAAACACAAAATAAATAATGTCAATAGCAGTTAGCAAAACAAAGGTTACCACAAAAGAAAAGATTATTGTAAAAGCTTTAAATTACAAAAATGCTTTAGTAGCAGCCAAAATACTTTCCATGGCTATACGAGCACCGTCACGGTTAAAGTGCAGGTCAACGCCTCCACGTTTCTGCTGAAAGTACCGAGAGCTATTCAGGAGGGTACCCAGTGGTACGATCTCAAAATTACACCCCTCTTTCACCAGTTTCGAGTTAATTTTTCCCAACATCCTGTTAACCTTGACCAACTCCCTTTGAATTTTAGTCTTCCCTGAAAATGTGGGGCTGGTGGGGTTGTCACAAAAACGGGGCGGGATATCACATAAAACAGACGGCACTGCTTTCTTTCTTTACAAAACAAGGGTATTTGGCGCTGGAACTGCTTTATAACTTCCTTTGCCTTGCGTGGTTCTAGGCCACCGTCGGGGGCGTACAAATTTCGCCGACGAGGGAGGTTGTTGGTTCCACCCAGAATGACACAAGTTTTGTATCCAGCATGAGCTGTCACACGTGCTATCTTCACTAAATTTTGTATTTTTGCTCCAGGTTTTACAATTTTCCGGACCACTTGACTATGAGGGAGCGATCTTCCTTGCGAATCAGTGAGAAGGAGTATAGGCTGATATCTGTAGACCCCTCTCAAAAATGAGCGGACACTCATTAGAATTTGGCCTAGACGGTTTTGCCCAGGAATAGCAATTCCATTCCGGACACAACGAAAAACATCCTCTTTTGTACACCCAGCGCCAAATTCTTTGTCATGTGGATTGGCTTCAATTAAACGGGCATTTTTCGTATCAAGCAAATATTTTTGAAGCACGGGTAAGGTGACGAATTTGCTAAAGATTAGGCCTTCCATTACAATAAACTTTATTAAATCCCATTTTCGCTGAGAAAAGTTACGGAGATTTTTGGCTTTAGCCAACCGCTTGCACTGAAAAGGATCCGAAGTAGATTTCAGCTTATTTGCCAAGTCAAAGTTCCCACTAATGAAGCATTTGCAAAAAGTGTAGGCCTGTTCCACAGAAGAAAATAGGAATCCAAGTACACTGATCCCAACTCCCGGTAGCAAATGCATATTCGAAAGTGGGGCTCCACTTCCAAGAAATGGTATGACATCCTTACTGCGTGCCTAAAACAAATGACCATTGACATTAGAGAGCATGGGAGCCCGCAATGACCATTTAGAAAAAGGAAGCAGGAGGATGCAACCATACTGCCGTCCCTCTGTCAAAAAATGCTTTTGAAGTGATGCACCATGGATAGCGACTGTAGTGAGCAAGAGAGCCCGCACTATCGTGCACATCACATCACGATAAGAGGTCATTGGTTCGGGTTAAGATAACATTTCGTTCTATTCGAATGAACTGTTAGAGGACGACAGTTTGGCATTTTAACTACGTAAAGGGTTGGAGACCTCTTTTTGACAACGATGTAGGGTGGGTCCTAAGTATTTTGGCATAAATTTCCTAGGTTTTGGTAATACTGAAACCCAGACAAGGTCACCAGCAACAAACTCCTTTACTTTGGTCTTATTGTCGTAATATAGTTTTTGTCGCAGTTGAGCCTGCTCGGCATTAGCCTTTGCTAACTGGTGAAGCTCATCTAACCCCTTATATAAATTTTGGACGAACTGATACTTAGTTTCAACTTTGTTTGGTGTGGGAAAGTCCATTTGTAACGGTAGGCATGCTTGACGACCGTAAACAAGTTCGAAAGGAGTGAAATTCGTAGATGAAAGCACCGCCGTCCGGTGAGAAAATAAAGCAAAAGCTAGACGAACGTCCCAATCCTTACCGGAGGAGGAGACGTATTTTGATAAAGTGTTGATCAGGGTACGGTTGTAACGTTCTACCAGTCCATTCCCTTGAGGGTGATACGCAGTAGTACGTTTTTTCTTAATTCCAAGAATCTTGGAAACTTCCCGAATTAATTTTGAACAGAAGTTAGTTCCTTGATCAGATAACAACGTTTTTGGGACCCCATGACGACAAACAATTTCTTCTACTAACTTCTGAGCGACAACGTCTGCGTCTACCGAAGCTACTGCAAATGCTTCTAGCCAATTTGTGAAATGATCAATAAACACAAGCAGGTATCGGTTACCTCGACGTGTACGCCTTAGCGGGCCGGCCACATCAACACATAGCAATTCGAAAGGTTTGCTAGTAGCAATAGTTTCTAGCGGAACTTTATGAAAGGGCTCAACATCCTTATGTTCTTGACATTTCAAGCAGCACTTCACGTAATTTTTGATATCCCGGCCCATGTCCGGCCAAAAGTAAAGCTGTTGGGCTCTCCCTAGCGACTTATAGAACGCTAGATGACCAGCCATTGGGTGATCATGTACCTTTTTCAAAACTTCCAACTTCAAATTTGCAGGGACGACCAATCTCTGCTTATTTTTGCGCCGACTAGTGAAATACAGCACATCATTGTGTACTGTGAATCGACTTATCTGGGTCCCTCGTGGAGGTTTCGTCCCTTCATATAAGCTTCTCCTAATGATTCGACAGAACGGATCACTTTTTTGTACATGACTTATTGTCTCAATACTTATAGGGCACTGCAGGTCTGCTTGGATTAACCCAACTACCTCTGTCCGACTGTTTCCCCTGCTAGTCTTTTTGACCAGCGGACAAAATTTCAATGCAAGATCTGCTAGTAGACCAGGATAATAGCAGCTTACAAGCTTAGACCACAGTTTTAAGTTTTTGGGATCAGAAGCCTCGGGCTTTTCCGGCTTCCGAACAAAGCGCGACAGTCCATCAGCATTTCCATGCTTAGAACCTGCCCGATAATGTATGCTGAAAGAGTACTGCTGCAGGAGAACAGCCCATCTAGCCAATTTGTTCGAAGTGTCCTTCATTTTATTGAGCCAGACTAAAGGATTGTGATCAGTGACAATCGAAAAGTGTTGCCCATATAAATAGGGTCGGAAGGCTTTAACCGAATCCACTATTGCTAAACACTCTTTTTCAATGGTTGCGTACCTAGTTTCAGCAGGCTTCAGCTGGCGGCTATGGTATGCTATAACCCGCTCCGAGCCATTTATGTTTTGCGACAGTACGCCCCCAACGCCAAAGTTACTGGCATCTGTATAAACTGTGAATGGTAGTGTCGCCACCGGCATAGCCAATACTGGTGCTGAAGTTAACTTAGTTTTAAGGGCATCAAAAGCCTCTTGACAGCCCCTTGTCCATATAAAGGGTTCGCCTTTGCGAGTAAGTTTGTTAAGAGGATGAGCAATAGTAGAAAAGTTTTTAATAAACTTCCGATAGTAAGAAGCCATTCCCAGGAAACTCTTAACTTCTGTAATATTGGCAGGCACTTGTACCTTCCGGACAGCATCAACTTTACCCGGATCCACGCTTATGCCTCTAGCTGACACAATGTGACCAAGATAGGGAACGGAAGCCCTACCAAAGTAGCACTTCTTGCCCTTCAGCTTCAAGTTAGCCGCTCTTAACCTATCAAAAACTTGTTGCAAATGGTTTAGGTGCTGGTCAAATGTTGAAGAAAACACTATTATGTCATCCAAATAGACCAAGCAAAATTCCCATTGGAGACCACTAAATACCACACTCATTAATCTCTGAAATGTAGCCGGGGCATTTGTTAGCCCGAATGGCATTACATTCCATTCGTACAAACCCTGGGAGGACACGAATGCGGTCTTACATTTGTCTTCCTCGGCCATCTCAATCTGCCAATACCCACTTGCCAAGTCCATCGTGCTAAACTATTTACTACCGCCAGCTCTATCCAGTAGGTCGTCTACTCTCGGAAGAGGGTAGGTGTCCTTTCTGGTGATTGCATTTACGTCTCGAAAATCGATGCAAAATCTTTCGGTGCCATCTTTCTTGGGAACTATGACAATTGGGCTACTCCAAGGCGAACAAGACTCTCTAATAACTCCTCGCTGTTTTAGATCATGGATATACTTACAGTCTCCCGTCTAGCTAAAGGTTCCCTATATGGTTTCTTGGAAATAGGGGGATGACCTTGTACGTCAACAGTATGCTTAACCAATCCCGTCCGTCCAATGTCGTGGTCTCCTTCCGAAAATAAAGAAGAATTTGCAGATAAAAGAGCAGCTAGCCTGATTTTCTCATCAAGATCTAAACTACTAGAATCCAGGTTAACGCCGGTAGGCAAATCCAACTTTACCTCTGCCGAGATGCTAGAACCGGATTCTACTATGCAGCCAACATCCAACACAATTTTTGTGCTACTGCTGCTGGAGTCCTCAAACGGTAATATTACCTCAACCGACTGATCCAAGTGGCCGAGAAGTGTGCCAAATTTTAATGTGACATCTGTATCGGAGAAATTGGCAATTTTTACCGGAATCTGTCCACAACTCGGCGCCACTAACGCCCTTACTGGCACCAGAATTGAAGGTAGCTGCTGATTATTCTGGTCAACTAAGACCGACGGCTCAAAAACAGCGGAAGTGTCGGCGGTAACGCCTTCTCCTACAACCAATGCCGCAAAAACAGTCTCAGCTCTAGCTGAAACGACAATATCCTGTGAAACGACAACGGAGATGGATTTATTGGAGCTATGTAACGACCCATAGGCTGCGATTGGAACCTTTTACCTTTACCTATACACTACCTATACACAGTGATTCTTGCACCATGTCTATTGTTGTGAAACGCAGAAATTCTAACCCTAGCAAACATTCAATTGGTGCGTTCCGAACAACATAAAATACCGTTTGATATGTTTTACTGCCCAACTTAAAGGGAACGCGCACAGCTCCGTCAACTTTTAGCTGCTGTTTTGAAAATGAGACTAACTTTTTTAACTCTCCCCCAGCAATTATCTGGTAACTTTCTGGATCAGCTCTTAATTTCATTTGTGCAAAAAACTCAGAGGAAATAGTATTTACAACTGAACCAGAATCAATTACCGCCTCAATAGGAACCCCAAAAAATGAACAGTTCGCAAAATAAAGATTTGAATCGCTAATTTGTGAAACTAATGACCAGGAATGCTCCTCCGTTTGTGTTTTATTCATAAAGTTAGTACATACCGGATTACTATGAGAAATAATGTGATTAGTAGAAGGTTGGGGAATGTAATGTTTATGCTGATTAATCTTTCTGCTTTCCCCTCGGCAGAAAGTTAAGCCCAGTTTCCCGCAGCAGCACCTCTGCCACGGCCTCTATGTGAGAAATACCCCCCGTTCCGGCCGCTTCCTTGCGGTCTACCAACGATCTGAAAACATGATTTGGCGTCGTGACCCTCTTTACCGCAAAACTGGCAAACAACCAAACCGGGGTTTGATTCCTGCACCTTCAAAGCTTCAACGTCAGCCGTTAGGCGAGCAATGTCTGCCTGTAGACCGGCGGTTTTGTCAAGGTTGTCATTTGGTTGTACCAATGCGACAGCTGCTGGTGCAACACAGGTTGTAGTCTTAGCCAGTCTCTTACCTAAACGTTTGCTACGTTTCTCACGCCGTCCTCGCCGTTTTTTAGACAAAACCTTAGCTGATGTGTCAGAAGTATCAGTGGACGTATCAGAGAGTGACGAATCCGACGTTGTACTAGAACTACTAGCACTATTGTAACTTTCCTCTCGCCTGGCGAGGGCGACTGCTTCGGCGAAGGTAGCAGGCTCACGGTGACGTAATACGTTGCGATATGGTTTAATGCAAGAGTTACAAAAATGTCTGAGTTTAATCTCGTCGCGTTGTTGTGCAGTAAAAGAAGGTTCAGGGTATGCCTTGTGTACAGCTTTTTCGATACTGTTAGCAAATGCTTCAACAGAAGTATTTGACTTCTGTTTTAAGTTGGCTAATTTGTGCCACGAAAGCTCGGCTTCGCGAATTTGGCCGAAGCGAGCTAAAAACAGCTCCTTAATCTCCAAAACAGGTAAGTTCCGTTGTTCCTCCGTTAAATCATGATCCCAAAAGTGACGAGCCTCACCGGTAAGTAAACTTTTAAGCAACGCACGTGACTTGTTTTGGTTGTGGTTATAAAAATCGCAACAATCCAACAATTGTCGAAAGAAAGCACTGACTCGTTTTGATTTCCCCGAAAAGCTTTTAGGGGGTGGGACTAGACCATAAGTTAAAGGTGCGGCTCCCCTGGCAGCCATAATTTAATTCAAAAGTAATTAAAATTAATGCAATGGTAACCTTTGTTAGCTAACTCACCATGGAATGTAGCTCAAATTATCCACACGTTTCAGCTTCGTTTCAATTTAATTCAGGTCTTTGAGGACGGCAGAGATGTTCTTTTCAATTTCGGATTGTCCAAAATTCAACCACGGGAAGAATTTCCGCCAGCAGATCTTTAGTTCGGTGGTGAAAAGCGATCCCACCCTCGTCGCCAGTGTGAAAGTTCTGCTGGGGCGGCAAGGTTCCGCAGGTGTTGGCTAGGCTTGGACAACCAAAGTGAAACCAGATATATAGCTTTAATAAGTTCCAGAACTGACAGGCGATCACGCCAACCTATGATATGAGTTATATGACATCACGATATGACACAGATATGAGTTATACATATGTAGATATGTACACGTTACAGACATACCATGACGCGTGAAATGTCTGAAGGAAAAGATCCCCAACGTAGCCGCGCAGCCGCAGTTCCCGAATGCTGGATACAAAAGCGTGACAAAAATTTGACAAACCTCCTTTTTCTGGTGGCGGTTCAACTCGGCGTTTCCGTTCTGGGAGGTTCTGTTCTCGTGTTTAGCATTTTTGGTTTTGGAAGCAACTTTGAGAAACAGCAAATTTCATGTTTTGGAGTCAAAACTACTCCATTTTTGCTAAAATCAGTTTAGCCATTATTTCTTCAACTACGCATGTCAACGATTAAAGTAAAGGTGTCAAGTTGAAGGCCTTAGAAATTAATCCGATGCTTGGCCATTTTCCAGTCACTCTCCAAAGGCGGTAAGACTAACAGAACAACGATTGTTTATCCCGAATTCCTTTCGAAGATTGTGGAACATTTAACATAAACAGGACATTCATATGAGCTTACGAAATTAGCAAAATTAGCAAAACAATAGCAGAAATGTTCTGACATAACGGCTAAATATAGACCAAAAATTTTTGAACATTGATTTTTCAAAACTGCGAAACCAGACAAAATTTCTTTTTGCGCTATCATAGAGAAGACATATTGGCCGAGGGACGTTTTTTGGGGTTTTGCTTAGTATCGCTTAACGGTTGAGAAAATTCGCAAAATGCACCGAAGCACTAAATTTTTAAACTTTGCACCAAATTTCCTCGAAACTGTGTACGTTTTAGCCCAAACCAAGAAAAACGTCCCTCCGCAATAGTACGAATTTCCATTTTGCCGAAAATCTCCGGAATCTGTCGAGTAGTTTTTGAGAAATCTATGTTCAAAATAAAATAACCACAGTTTTGGGAAAATGGTTTTCTGGCCAAACTTCTAGCTGAAAGCAATAAAGTCTGGCTAATAGGGATTCATAAAATGTGCATTTGGACGCTGTATCGATTGAGTATAAATGGAACAAAATTGTTTGCAAGGTTTGGCAGTAATTTTGAAAAAACTGATTTCCTCGAAAATGGCCATTTTTTGACCCTCAAAATGGTTTTTTGCTTATACTGACTTAACCACTGGAGATAGCTCAAAGGTTGTAAAAGCAAAAATGTTCATTTTTGTATCCTCTTTCCAGCCATAACAACCAATCCCGTGTCCGGTCTACCTGCTGGATGCCTAAGGCCAAAAACCAAAACTTTCTTATCTTTTGGCCTAAAAATTCGGCACTGGTCCCAGAATGTTAAAGAGCACGGAAATAGGTCATTTAGCAAGTTTTAGCTATTTACGTAAAGGATTAAAGTCGTAGGAGTAAAAAATACCCGAAAGGAAACCAGCACCTTAAGCTCGAGATTATCTCGAGTTATGGATTAACCAATCAAATTCTGTTTTCGTGTCATCTGATGAACCGTTTCACCAATCAAGCTGCAACCTTTCGTTTGTTTTAAAACATGACAATTTGAAATTTGAAGGTTATCTGTCGACTACAAAATGTTACAGAAATATTATCCTGTTATCCATATTTTGCAGTGTAAGCACTTTTAAAAAAGGATGGTTTTGAAAATCAAATACAAAGATATTAATGATTTATGTATAAAACATATTAATTTATTTCTGCATATGTATAAAACAAAAATGTTTTTGAATATAGTGATATAATTTACCATTGTGTATGTGTATTATTTAATTTACTATTGCAAAGCATCTTGATCAATTTTGTTGAGCTATGGTGTTTAAAAAAGATAATACTATTCAAAACTTGTTGTCCAACGGCTCAAATCCAGGCATCTCGAGTGGAAGGAAACCTCGATATTATGTATTATCTTGACTTAATCCTAGTCAGGGGTAGGATTGAAATATCAGTAGTTGCAAATCATCTCGAGCTCGCGATTATCTCCAGCTTTAGTTGGTGCAATGCTCTGTGAAGATAATCTCAGTTAATCTTGAGTTAATCTCGAGGTATGTAATCTCAAGCTCGAGATTGTCTCATTTGATGCAATCCAGTGTTAGTCACTTTGCGTCCATAAAGAGAAAGTGCTAGGCTACACTGTGTTGTAAAGATGACCTCTTGGTTCCAAAAAATGCAGGAAAAATATTTGTTCAAAGTTGATGTCTTCAAAAGGATTCAGCACCTTAAAGTGCTGGTATTGGATTACCCTGGACTGCACCAACCTAAGCTTACGAATAGCTCCGGAATAGCAGAAGACTAAGACCCATTTTTGAATGGAAAACTAGCAGTTAGTCTGCTATTCAGCAGCTATTCTTAAACTTTGGCTGGTGCAGTCCACGGTTAGTAACTTTTCTTTGACCCTGAAAGCCCTTGTGCAAGTAGGCAACGATTTATAAATTTATATTTTGGCGCTCTTTAACATTCTGGGACCAGTGAAAAGACCTTTGAACTTTGGCATGGACACGAGACGTTTTTCGTTCAACAGTCTTGTATACTCAACTAATAACCCGGAACATGACAACAAAATCCGTACAGAAAACAGTTCCTGCAAAACGCAAAAACCTGAAAATTAGATGCACGAATAGTATAGTGAAATATTCAAAATTATATCGTGTGCTATAATATACCAATAATCAATATGGTAATCTAAACCTACACTAACTTAAATAATGAGACACAGTTAGTTTTACTAGTAGCCAAGAGCGGACAATTTACAACAGCATGTGGAGGAATAAGCTTTGTGGTAATATGTAGAGTTTAAAGTTCCAGCTTTAAAAATCAACTAGCCACTACACCAGGTTGTTGTTGTTGTTGTTGTTGACTGCTTTCTCGCTGCCGAGCCGCTTCCATTCGAGCACGGCGCCCCGAACCGTAAATAAAGGTGGCATACAGTACACTGCAGACAAGCAACGTAAACAAGGACGTAAAGTCAAAGTACTCCGGATAAATGAACCAAGCCGACCAAAGGAAGGCAAACTTTAGCCCAAAAATCAGATAGATATGATTGCCCAAATTCAGCCCACTGCCCGTCTCACCGGACTCCCGCATGCCCGGACCTGGCCCGGGCCCTGCGGCCGAAACCCACGGTCCACCCGCGCCCTGGCCAGCGGTGAAAAACGCCAACCCCCCAGGCGCATGAAAGGGAGGTTCATTCATGACGCCCGTCTCGGCTCCGTTCTGGTGTCGCTCAGCGGACAACGGCGTCGACGAGATATGACAATGGATAGCACAGCCGTCAAACACTCCATAGCTTTCCAGTGAGCGGCTGTCATCGCGGAGCAGCTGACCGTTATAGATCAGACGGATCACCTTCCCAGAGTCAACCTCGTCCGCAAAATGGTCCCTGCAAGACAGAAGAAAATAAAAACACCAAATAAATAAATACATAAATAAATAAATTTCAAGTGAACATAGAGTGACTAATAAAAAATAGGGGTGACAGCTCGGCGGGCGCCTTTCGTTTAATGCTTTGACATTCTTCGCGGATCTGCTTGTTTTACATACAATGGAAAATTAAAATGGAATTTGCAATACAATTTGCTACCATTTTTGTTCCCTTTGAGGCTCCATAACTCAAATTTTGTACATTTTGAGGCCCCGCCCCAGTCCTAGCACAACATATTATTATCTACACAACGATCGAAAGCTTTCAAATGGTATATACTCATATTGGCAGGGTTGGGCGAGACCTAGATTTCACCGAGACTAAAGCCCGGTTCACGATGGTGTGCTTTGTGCTTTTGTGCTTTCTCGGTTCATGATGGTTTGAAAAGCACAATGCTTTGTGCTTTGTACTTTCCCGGTTCATGATGGTTTTCTGTGCTTTGTGCTTTTGTGCTTTTGGTGTGCTTTGGGGATGTTTGACCATGTCAAACATTTTGAGTTGTGCTTTCTGTGCTTTCCAATCAAAACAATGATGATTGGTCAAAAGCTGAAACTGGACGTCACCTGAGCACTACAGTATTCCCAAAGCAGAAATAAAACTTATTTGGACAAAATTTGAAATTAAGTTTTTGGGGGCATAAGTATTTAATAATTATGATGAATTAGCTATCCTAAATAAATTAAGGATTAATTAAATAATTATTAAGGATCGTTATTATTACTAAGATAAATTATATTTGAAAAACGTCAATAAACTTTATCCATAACGTTTTTTAAAATATCAAAATTTTGAAAACCCTCCAAACTTGCTTCCGTGAACTTTGCTTTTGATATTGTGCTTTCTCATCATGAACCATTAGTTTTCTGTCTCCTGAGCATAAAGCACAAAGCACTGTCTCCCGAGCACAAAGCACAAAGCACAGGAGACGAAAGCACAAAGCACTTTATCGTGAACCGGGCTTAAGACTGGCCAAGTCTCAGCTTTTGGGCGAGACCAAGACCGGGACTAGCGATTTTAAGCTTATACTTAATTTCTTGCTTTTTTGAGGCTTTGGCTCATCATTAGGGACTTTAGCACATAAACATACGGATTCCGCACTTCGTCAGTTAATTTTCGTTACATTGATCTTCACTGAAATTTGATGTTTTCAAAAATTTTCCGGTCTTGGTCGGAGACCGAGACTTTTGAGCGAGCGAGACCGAGACCGAGACTGGACAAAGTCTCGGCATTTGGGCGAGACCGAGACTCCCAACCCTGCATATTGGACAGTTTCCGTCTCAGTTTACTTTAAACTGTGATCGTAGACAACAAAGACCATGTCAAGTACTTGTGCATGCCGCATCGGATGCCACTCCACAGGTGTCCGCGAGCACTTCACCCCACACAATATATACCCAGGTGCTAAATTTTACCCAAATCTATCAACCCTAGCAAAAGTTAATGAAACCGACAGCAACGGCAATAAACTAATAAATAAAAACGGAAACGGCTACATTTTTGATGAAAAAACGGCAACCCAACTGGTTGGCCATGCTTGCTGAGATTCCTTGGAGTAAATCTTACTGCTTTCTTCTTTTTATTTGCTGCCCCTCTTATATAAGTACCGCCTATTGATTACAGACTATTTGATTAATTACAGAATAATTTATTGAAAATTGGGTGGCGCTAATTACCGCTTAAATTCGCCAACAGTTTTGGAGAGCCAAGTAGCCACCAGCTTTTGGGTTTCGTCCAAAAATTTCAGCCGAATTCGTCCAGAACTTCCCTGCGGAAGCGGAGATTCCATCCCCACGTCGGTGCTGTCAGCACTACTCTCGGTTCCTTCCAAATTTATACTGCTGTCATGCTCTGCTGATTCCTGAAATAAAAGCTAAGAATATTATATTCAAATATAAATAATCCACAAGATTCACTTCACAATTTCCCCAAGAAAGGGAAGCAAAGTCAAGGGCGCAACCGGATTGGTCTGGAGGAGTTGAGGGTGGCGTTTCGATCACCCCGAGATTTTTGGGATCGGGAAGAAAACAAAAATATGAGCTCCTTTCAGTGTCTAAAACTAAAAACTTGAAACATCTTGTACCTAACGGCTCTTTCCAGTCTCTGAAACATTTAAGGCCGGTTCATGCTCCAACGGAGCAACGGAGAAACAAAACAACAGATAAACATTTCAAAAAAAGAAGAGTAGCACAGTTTGATGCTTGTGTAAGCTGTGAACGGAGCAACGGAGAAACGGATCAGTAAGTAAAAAACGGAGCTTCTTCCTTGAGTAAATATTTAGGATTTTGTTCAGTCGGTTTGTACTAAATCATTCAGTATCAACTTCCTGACTTATCGCCAAAAATTTTGCCAAAATATTCTGTTTTTCAATAATTCACATATTTTCGGCCGGTTCTCCGTTTCGGTCTCCGTTTCTCTCTCACTTGTTCCGTTTCTCCGTCGTTTACCGTAGCCCTCAGGCAATCAGAAGCGCGGACTACGTAAACAACAGAAAGTTGTAAATCTCCATTTCTCCGTTCTCCGCTGCTCCATTCAAGCACGAATCAGGGAAACGAAGAAATAGTCGTGTTTCTCCGTTGCTCCGTCGGAGCAGGAACCTGCCTTTATATACACTTTTTCGAGCCTGCAGCGCTTTTCATGTCATCTATCATCAAAATATTGGGCCTGCGGAGCTCCTGTAATAGAGGAACGAGCCTTTACTGTTTTTAGCAAAGACAAAATCTCGGAAGCTGGCTTATCCCTAGTGGGGGGGTGGGGGGCCGCCCCCCATTCGGCGACCTCCCCCCCATTCGAGGAGCCCCTCCATAAATCCCGACCTCCCCCCATAACCCAAAAAATTGCCAAATTTTACCATTTTTACCCTAAATTTTCAAAAAATTTTCCGGCTTCGCCGGATTTTTGACTAAATTTTCGCTATTTTAGCTTAAACACCTAAAATTAGTCATTTTTTAGCGATTTTTAGCAGTTAGTACGCAAAAAACCCACAAAAATTCGAAAAAAAATTTCTAAAATATACCCCCCCATTTTGGGTGAGCCCCCCCCCCATCGATGGGGGCCCCCCATGAAGCCCCCCCATAAAAAATTGCCAAGGGATAAGCCAGGGAAGGGGGCGAGTTCGGGGGGGGGGGGGTGAAGCATTGTTGGGGGGGTCAATTTCGGGGGCCCCAGTAGCAAATACCCTGCACGTATAATCCTGTTAGGGACATCCAACACAGCTACATAGTCATCTTAAAGGAGACATTTCGGACAGATTTAGCCGAATTTGAACCTTCTCCGATTTAGCTGAATTTCACATTACTCCCCATTTATAAATAATACAAGTGCCAGTGCGTTTTGCATAATACCGCTGTTATTATTCTGCAGAGTGACCGAAGATGACCTCGACATTGTGTTAAACACAGGAAAATAAGTTACCCTGAAAACTTGGAAACTCCTTTGAGCCAGCCTACTAGCCTGCTCCGAAGAAGCTCCAAAAATCTCCTAAATCTAAGTACCGACTTAGGAGAAGCTTTTGACAAGCACCCTCAGATAATTAGCTCCATTTATATACTTACAGTCGTGTCCGTTGCCAAGGCCGGCTGATCGGTCGACTGTTCTGATGGGACAGAATCATTGGACTGGCGCCGAGGAGGATCACCACTTGAAGAAGACTGTTGCTCTCCCCCACTGTTCAGATCAGAGGAATAGTTCTGCCAACAAATAATTAAAAATAGAACACGTACCCATACGCAAATATACATAAAAATAAAATAAATGGGTGGCGAAAAGCGGCTGCTGATGAATCAATATTATGGATATTACGTAAACTCCAACCCAATCCCACAACGCGTTAGTATCCAAAGCTCTTGCTCATCACAGCAACATTTCATTTCTTGACTTTCTTTAGCAAAAAACAACAGGGCAGGCAGAAAGGGGGAGCCCCCCCCCCCAACTAGGGGAAGTGGGAACTCCAAAAGCGAGGGAACCTACAATGGCCAAAAGTCGCCAAAGCTACAGTAAAAGAGCCTGCATTATAAATGCTGCTATAACAAATCTAAAGGTGAACAAAAATTCAGTGTTACTGTCAAAATACGTATAGAAATGAATTTAAACCAAACTGGCACGTCGGAAAATTCTGGAAAATCTGAGAAAAAAGAAACAAAATTTGACATTTTCTGGCTAGATGGGGTCAGCGGGCTGGAATTATGCTCGAAAGATGACAAGAGTCTTCCAGCGACACCTTACAAATTTAGCTAGAATAGTCTAATTGTCGATTTTATCTTTATCTTCTGTAATTCTAGATTTTTGGCAGTTTCTACACCAAAACGTAAAAATTTGCATTTTCTCTTAAAAAAATGCACCCCCATACGCCCCAGCCTTCACCACGATTGGGGAGCACCTTTGAGCCCCCCATAAATTTTAGCCTAAAAATAAGCCAGGGGAAATAAATATACTACCTACCCCTCAAAGGAAATAAAAATTGTCACAGCTCAATGCTGACACTTCCTGTGTAGAATTCAACTCTTTTTAGTTATGGAAATGGAATGGAATGAAATGAACAACCGCCCCACAGTACGCAAACCTTCAATGAATGTATATTTACATGTATGCTCACGTTTGCCTCGGTACTGTGGACCCACCTCAGGGATTGCACCTGTTCGCCCCTGGTCCCTACTACTCACAAAAGCAAGACTAGACAGGCTACTTCAGTAATTCATATAAATTAAAGCATTCGTATCTTATACAAGAATACAAGTACGTATATACGTACGTACATGCATGAAAAGTACGTAATAGCTGCTCAGCTACTAGTTAGTATGAATCAAAAAATCCTATCTACGTAGTTTGTTTGAATCTCATGTGCCATTAAAAATACAGCATCAAATGTACATGTTTCATAAAGTTTAACACATAAACATAGGGCAATTTTTGAAAATGGTAAAAACAATGCAATTTCATAAAACTTATCATTCTAACATGTAGAGAATGGTTTTTACGTTGAAGTCAATGGCTATTAAAGTAACAATTAAAAAATGTGCTGGTCCACCAGCAGCGAAATGGCACTTTTAGAGTCTCTTGCCTTCAGCTAGCCAGGTATATATTCAAAATTGCCTAAATCTGACGGCATAGAATAACGTAGTGTCCTCGATAATACCGTAATCTAGGCACGAATTGTTTCCGTGCTGAATTGGTAAAAAATTATTCAAACAATTTGGGCGGAGTTCCCCCCCCCAAAGTAGGGTTTTCCCCGCCACCTTTGGCAATGTGCCAGACTAATGGTGATTTCAGAGTCCCAGTCGCATCTGCGCGTCGAAGCGCGTCAACGCGCTACACTGCCATGTTACATTTGGAGGCGTCGACGCACGTCGATGCCTCCAAACGTGACATCACGCCCTAGTGCTAGGCTGCTACTGGAAGCGTTCGACGCGCGTCAACGCGCCCATTTGTAGCATGCCAGTTTACGCGCATCGACGCACGTCGACGCGCGTTGATGCGCGCAAAATGATATTGACGTTGTTTGTAGACGTGCGTACACCAGCGTTCGCGACTATGAAGGGACCTTAACGGTGTATCCGATCGATCTAAGCTTTGCTGTGTGAAAAGAGGAAGACTTGCCATCATTGCAGATATTTGCAAAACTTTTCTAGCCCAACCCAGTCAAAAGTTATATAGTCAAGTGGGAAAACCCCCACTTTTCAGATTTTGGCCAGAACTTTTTACTGGTTTGAGATTATTGAAATACTGGCTATACACGCAGCTAGACCTAGTCGTAAGCTTTCTTATGAGCTATAGAACACCTCTCTAGGATGCGCCGTTGGTGAGAAAAATTGTCCCAAACTTGCGGGAAAAAACCCAACGCGGGAAAAACCCATATGCGGGGAAAAGCCCACCCCGAAATTTTTTTGGCAAGTTACCAGGAGCATTTCTAACCGTTCCAAATGAAGGAGAGTGTTGTCTTTAGTATAACTGCATCAAAATATATTAGTTTTTGTTGAAAAATTGAGGTCATAATGCCTTTTGAAATTTTGGTATGTTTAACACATGTATATAAACATATATAGGCAAATTTTGGAAAATTTTTAAAAGTGTTTTTCGGCAGTTTAATCATCCTATCGTGTAGAAAACGTGTTTTTCCTGTATTTAGAGCCAAACTAGACCCATTTTAAGGCAAAAATAAGCATTTTTAGCCAAAATTGAAATTTTGGCTTGAAATGGCACCATGCCCGATTTAGACCCCCTGGACAACCCATAACAGAACGAACCCAGGTAAAACCTATACCAATTTAAGCTATAGGCTCTATTAAACAAATGTATGTATTAGTTTGACCTTTCCTGTTGATGGTTAGAAAAATATTCAATTTTGAAAAGTGGGTTTTTTCCCGCATGTGGGTTTTTTCCCGCCAACTCCAGGTCACCCCCAGGTCGCACCGGAGGGGTTAGAGCTGTACGTATATCATCATGAAGCGCAACAGATGCCCTACACATACATACCATCCGCTTTTGTCTAGGTCTTTCCAGTAGTTCAGAGTGGCCAGGCAAAGTTTGCCAAATTTCGGCACTTGGACGGACCAAAATTTTCGAAAATTTCAAAGTCCCAAAAAATTTGCAGGGAAGCAGCGGGAGCGACAATAATACAGCCTCTAGGGTTATTTTTGATGCTCTTCAAGATAGGCTATTAAAATTCTATATAGCTCATGCCGGTAAGCCTACACTAGAGGTGGGTTTTTCCCGCATAGGCGAGTGGGTTTTTTCCCGCTTGACTAGCAAGGTTAACAAAAAAATCAAAATTTGGTTTTTTGGCTGGAACTTTCACAAAACTAAACCAAATCGATTACTTTGAGGACCCATGGATAGGTCTTGGGCTAAGCTTTAAACCATCCTAGTTTCGCTGCTCTACGACCTACCAGTAAGTTGCAGTAGGCGAAAGTTTGAGATTTTTTTGTTAACGGTTTCACAAAAAAGTCACTCGTTAACAAAAAACTCAGTGGCGGATCGGATCCCAGAGAGCAGCTGGCAACGTTTTCTCATCAGTTTTGGATAGAGCGTATTCAATAACGTATTTAGAATCCAAAACCACCAACCCAGTTTTCCAACTAGGGCAACTGACCCTGCCGAAGTCTTAGTAGTCACTGATGGCCCCCGGCAGGGTCTAGTATGAAGTCTGGTGGCTGTAAAATGCCGTTTTAAAGGTTAAAACGTTGTTTTTTCGTGTTTGTGAGTGATTATAGCTTATTTGCAGTCGTTTTGGCAGAGAAATTTAGGACTTCGAATGTTGGCGGTATATGAAACACGGTCACGTGACCCCTGCCGGACCCTCCAGGTACCAACTGGGCAGTCCGAAATGGCTAAAAACATGTCCTAGGGGGGGCATGTCCCCTAAATCTGGCATTAGTTTTTAGGTAACTATAGTCTAATACTGACTTCCGGAATCACGTTTACCGTCGGACGGTTCAGGCCCGGCTGGTTACCAGGTTGGACTCCCAGAAATTTCGGGTGATTTTTTTGTTAACCTTGGTACAAACTTCGGACTTTAAGGCTAAGGCTTTCGAAAGTGGAAGTTTTGGGTCAAATCGTTTTGCCTCCTTGTCATGAGCACAAAAATATCAAATTTATTGCTTAAAATGCGTTTTTGATGCCCCACCTCCAGGCTGACCCGATTCGTATTATATATATAGCCATGGGGTGAAAAAAACCCACCCCCTTTTTGGGGGGAAAAAACCCACCCGCCTCCTGGGCCACGGGTTGGAGCTAGGAGCTCCAAAACATACCAGCAGAAAGCGCGACTCTTTCTAACCTATGTGTGCAAAGATCAGGTCATTTGGTTCACTCTTGCTCATTTTATGACATTTTGAAAATGATACCTACTTTTTGGTCCAACCTTCCAAAAATTTGGCAAAAGTTTGGACCGATGTAACTTCTGACTGGGTTGGGCTAGAAAAGTTTTGCAAATATCTGCAATGATGGCAAGTCTTCCTCTTTGCACACAGCAAAAATTAGACCGATCCGATGCACCGTTAGACTGGCACATTGCCAAACGTGGCGGGGAAAAAAACCCACTTTGGGGGAAAAAAAACCCACCCAAATTTTTTTGAAAAATTTTTTACCAGCTCAACTGGGAAACAATTCGGGACTGTAGTACGATATTATCGAGGACGCTGCGTCACCCTATGCTGTCAGATTTGGACAATTTTGAATACTTGGGTAGCTAGAGGCATAAAACCCTAAAAGTGCAATTTCGCTGCTGGATGACCCAGCAGAGGTCTAATTGTGACTTTTAATAGCCAATTGTACGTAAAAAGCCATTCTCTACACGTTAGAATAATAAGTTTTATCAAATTACATCGTTTTTAGCATTTTTCAAAAATTGCCCTATGTTTATGTGTTAAACTTTATGAAACCTGTCCATTTGATGCTGCATTTTCAATGGCACATGAGATCTCAAAAAAAGCTACCTAGGTCGGGTTTTTTGACTCATACTAACTAAAAAAGAGTTGAATTTTACACAGGAAGTGTCAGAATCGCGCTACGACAATTTTTAGGACCTGTGAGGGTGGGTTTATTTTCCCCCATCTGGGTTTTTTTTCCCCCCATTGGGTTTTTTTCCCCCCGCTACTTTTTGCATTATACCGGCCTAACCGTACAACCTAGAGAAGTGCAAATGGGCTTAAAAGAAAGTTCTAAGTACGCCAAGTACGATGGTATATAGAGTTCTCAGCTAGCCCTTATAACAAAAAAGTTCCAGCCAAAATCCGAAAAAGTGGGTTTTTCCCCCCATGGCTATACACGTACGTATAATATGGTATACCTGTGAAACTACTAATTCGTTTCGATTGACAAGACTAGAGGCGACATCAACCAAAAGAACATTGGTACTGTGAGTGTTGGGTCGGACATAGGTGGACAGCCACGCCAGTACAGCAATAGCTGAGGCAAAAACTAGACTAAACAGAATCAGTACTTCGTCCCCGACTCCCTCCATCCTATGTACATGTGACGATTACCTAAACAGAAACATGTAAAACAAAATATATAAGTGTGAATAAGGGCATTTTCTAGGCGAAAAATGAAGGGGCGGGGAAGTGGTGGGGGGTGGAGGGCCCCCAGAAATAGGTTTCCATCCAAACTTGGGTCGCCCCTCTCCAGAATTCGGGCCTTCCCCCCACCGAACTCTAAAGTGCCCGGAAAAATAGGGTTTTTGAGGGTAAATTTAAAAAAGTTTTCCGGCTTTGCCATATCTATAGGCATTTTTAGCTATTTTAAGCTTAAATTTAAGTTAAAAATAGTTAATGTTTAATTCAGTAGCAAAAATAGCTATTTTATAAGCATTTTCGAAAAAAATTTCGCACCCCCCAGAAATTTTAGCCTGGGAAAAAGCCAGACGTGGGGGGGGGAGAATCAAAACGTGGGGGAACCAAAGTGGTCTAAAATTGCCAAATATAGCAAGCTTTAAAAAAAATCACCGGAGATTTTAACAAAAAACTCACCCCACCCTGACTCAGAGGAAAGTCGTAGAGACCCAATTTTTTCATGGTGATAGCCATGCATAACAGCCTGTTAGTGAGCCCCTAGGCCCTCTCCATGCGTTCAGGGCAGACCTTTAAGTGAGAGTACCCAAAAGTAGGGATGCACCGGGGCCAGGCCACGGCTCCGGCCCCGGTAGTCAAGCCCCGGCCCCGGCCCCGGTGGTCAGGCCCCGGTACTGACCGGGGCCAAAAATAAGCAAACTTTTGTGAGTTTTTGACATTTTTTGACCAAAATTTTGAATTTTCGAAAGTCAAAAAGTGATAAAAATCGTTTGTTTTTGCGCCGATATTAATGAAAACAAGGATAGTAACGTTAGCATATCAAAAATTATTCAAAATTTAAATTTTCCAGAAAATTTTTGAAAATTTTCGATTTGGACCCCCAATTTCCAGGCCCCGGTCACGGCCCCGGTACCGAGGCCAAGGTGGCCCCGGCCCCGGCCGAGGCCACGATGAGGCCCCGGCCCCGGTAGTGGCGGCCCCGGTGCATCTCTACCCAAAAGTTACCTCAAAAACGTTCATGACCGAAGTTCGAATTTCGGCTGCTATTTACTAAGCCTAGGCAATCCATATGACATGTCCTGACTGTGCGCTATCGATATATAGAAGTTCCCAGTCGAATCTCTGAGCCGTGCTGGGGTGGGTGATTTTTTGTTAAAATTTTAGCAAATAAAAAATCATTTTTATAATGTGTTACTGAAGTCTGAACAGCAGCTAGAGAAATTACGCCAAATTCTAACTTATCGACCTCGAAAATCCTTATACATACCGGATCTTTTTAGGTTGCCTGACACTTCTGGGAGCCCAACCTGGTAAGCAGACGGGTCTGAACCGTCCGACGGTAAACGTGATTCCAGAAGTCAGTATTAGCCTATGTTTGTAGCCACTTCGGACTGTCCAGTTGGGGCCCGGACTCCGGAGGACATATATAGTCAAGCGGGAAAAACCCACTCGCCAATGCGGGAAAAAAACCCACCCCCAGTGTGGGCTTACCGGTATGAGCTATCTAGGATTTTAATAGCCTATCTTGAAGAGCATCCAAAATAACCCTGGAGGGTGTATTATAGTAGCTCCCACTGCTTCCCTGCAAATCTTTTGGGACTTTGAAATTTTTGGAAATTTTGGTCCGACCAAGTGCCGAAATTTGGCAAACTTTCCGGGCCACCCTGAACTACTGGAAAGACTTAGACCAAAGCGGATTATATGTACCTGTAGGGCATCTGTTGCGCTTCATGATGATATATGTCACACTGCTCTGACCCCTCCGGTGCGACCTGGGGGTGACCTGGAGTTGGCGGGGAAAAACCCACTTTTCAAAATTAAATTTTTTTTCTAACCATTGACCGGAAAGGTAAAACCAATACATACATTTGTTTAATAGAGCCTATAGATTAAATTGGTAAAGGTTTTACCTGAGTTCGTACTGTTATGGGTGGTCCAGGGGTCTAAATCGGACACGGTGCCATTTCAAGCCAAAATTTCAATTTTGACCAAAAATGCTATTTTTGCCTTAAAATGGGTCTAGTTTGGCTCTAAATACAAGAAAAACACGTTTTCTACACGATAGGATGCTTTAACTGCCGAAAATAAACAATTTTAAAAAATTTCCAAAATCATCAGAGTTAATAATGTAACTGAACGAAGTAC